>JAOTQJ010004159.1:0-18657 GCA_025642045.1 Solanum sejunctum
TTTTAGATATATATATATATATATATATATATATATATATATATATGTAGATGTCACGACCCAACCCCAGGGCCGTGATTGGTGATGGTTGGGCACCCAAACATACATTAAACCGAATCTTTGTTCATAATAGCTAAGAAACTTCTCAAAATTTTGACAAAGTTTCCTTTGTTTTACTGACTAGCCTCACTTGCAAACAGCGAACCCAGCAATAGCAAACATCACTATATGGATATATATATATATATGCGGGCCGATAAGGTCACCGTTGCAGCAGAACCACCCAACAAACATATCATAAAAACGATGTCACACCAACACAGATCCCACACCCACATGTATCCACAGACCTGTAGACACACAACCGAATCATAGGACAGGACAAGGCCCCGTCACACCCTCAAACATGTACAAATGCAAAATACAAAAAGTATGTGTACAACTATATACCAAACGATCTGCTCCTGATGCAAGGGAGCACTTTAACGGTGGACGAAATTCCTAAGAAGACGGTTCTCTAACCTATTCGTCTGTACCTGCAGGCATGAACGCAGCCCCCGAAAGGAGGGGGTCAGTACGAAATACGTACCAAGTATGTAAAGCAGAAAGTCCGAAATGTAAGTGAAAGTAATAATCTGAATAAGAAAATATAGAAGTCAAACCTATATGTAAACATCAAAATATTTATTTATTCAAACATCAAAATAATATACATCGGACGGGAACGATGGCGACCTCCAAACTCGCGCCAAACCACAGCATAACACCAGAAGTTTCAAATCTCCAAAATCTCCAACACAAATCCCAACTGTATCATAGGTGAGCCGAGGTGAACAACGGCCAAGCACTCACGTCATAGGATAGGTGAACCAGGGCGACGCATCAAGCGTTCATGTATCATAATCCATAAAGGTCATCATGCCCGTTTATAGAGCCGAGGCGAAGGTGCCACGCGCTCCTGTGAGCCGGGGCAAACTCGGCCCAGCACTCACACGTCATAATGCCATCCCAAGCCCAGCTCCTTATGTCTCCAAGCTAAGCAAAGCCGGCCCATGGGCAAACCGACTCGCCGTATCCAATCTACTTCGGAATATAGATTCATATATACATATAATCATATATGCGCACGAAATAACTGGCCCAGAAATCAGTGAATGGGGCCAAACTAGCCCGGGAACCGGTGAACGAGGCCAAACTAGTTTTAAACACTTAACAATATAAAAAATATTCACTTTCGAAATCACGTAGTTATTCGTTTACGAGATTTTGCCAAAATTGCTCAAATTCACTTTTAGAGGTAATTTTCAAACAAATTGAACTTATATGTTCCAACTCTCTATTTTCGATCAAACGAACACTGTTCATAGGTTCCAAACTCAAAAATCTAAGATGAAGTAAATTCATCGTAAGATTGGCCAAAAATGAATATAGATTATTTTTCGACCCAAATTGTAAAAAAAAGGGACTTTTCAAATGTACAACGTTGATTAAGCTTACTAATTCATGCCAAAGGGTAAGAAATCTTTACATACCTCAATTTCGTTTACCAACTAGCTCCAACGTGAGGTCAATCCAAATTTAGAGTTCCGGACGTTCAATGTCTACACAATTATAATAACGCCAACAATTAATATCTATATCGTACCTTAATTCCTAACTTTTTTGTTCTAAATTTATAAAAATTTCAGCAGCATTTCCCCTTAAAATACACCACCTCGATAATTCAACTCGGCTCAAATAATTAATCTTCACCACCACCACCAACAACCCATAACATCAACAAACCATTTCCAATACCACCACAACATCAAAACGCCACAAAATGCTATTGCGACGTAAATAGAAAAATAGGACAGCAGTGAATCAAACTCATATCTATCATATTAAAGCCTTCCGATATACTCCAAAAACCACAATATATCACCCCAACGCCCAACGCAAACCCCTAACGCTAAAACATAACATTATACCTTCGATGAGACTCCAATTCAAGTTAACATTCATGTAATCTTTTGAATAGTTTTCTAATACTTCTTTCACCCCATAAAGACTATTTCCATGACAAGTAAATACAAATACATGACAACAATTCAATATATAGCCATATGCATTTTTGTTCCCAATTTGAAATCCATAATTCCATTAACAACCAATCCTATTTTCACGTTTTACCTCCATTTTAACACATTCCTAACACCTTCACAACCTTTAATTAAGATAAACAAAGATAAAAATTAACATACCTTTAAATCCTTCACTACACCCAAACCCTTCGTAGCTGCTTAACCACGCGTTTTCTTGACCAACCAACGCCACCACGCTACTTAAGGGATTCAATATACCGAGCTTGAAGTGTCAAATAATTGAAAACATGAAAAAATGAAATTTTTTGTGGGATTACTGTAGCAACCCAAGAGCTACAGCTATGGCTTTAATTGTTTGCTCAAATTTTTCTAAGTATGGAACATTGTTGATCTTGTGCAAGAGATATGCTTGTATATATAGACAACAAGTATACCACTTGGACCAATCAAAAGCTTATATATACATATTGACCCCACCTTAATTTATCCTTAAGGACCAAACTTAGAAGAAATATTGCATTCGGTCCCATATTAAATCGAACCAATTAAGGACTTTCGGGGTTTAAGTTAAGTTACGAGTCCTAACAGTAAATAATTGATTTTTACCTTTGCCCTATCTTACAATACCGTAACTACAAACTTTGTGATGTAAATAAGAAAAGATAGTAACCCTAATGGACAGAAAATGATGAACGCTCCAGAGTATAAATGAACAGATTAAAGATCAATCCTTATAAATGACCATCTAATCATTTAGAGTATAATCTAGGAGTTCATCATTTTCTATCCATTAGGGTTACTATCTTCTCTCATTTTCATCATAAAGTATTATAAGATAGGGCAAAGGTAAAAATCAGTTATCTACAAATCTATTTTTTTCTAAAACATCATCTTCCGCCTCAGGTGCACTCTTTTTGAGTTCAAGATCCAGGTATGTATATTAAACTACGTAATACCATAAACGTCTTACATATGGTATCGGAGCCTGAAACTTGAACTAATAATCTTTACTCATAAAATAAATTTTTCCTAGTTATAGATATAGATTATTATGTTCTATTATGGAATAAAATTTTTGAGAACCACCATTAGGGTTGAAAAAAGAAAAACATGTTAGAACAAGAATTTAATAAACTACAACAATAGTTTAATTTTTTGATAAATTTTGGATCTAACTAAAAAAATGATTTTTCGTCCTAGAATTCATGAAATCTAGTTATGTCGGGGGAGGGAGGGAGGGAGGTGGATGCAGAGGAATTGGTTGACCACTAGCATCTTTTATTAACAATATCAAGCTTTTCAATGTTCAATATTGTTTGGGGAAATGGACAAGTAGCATACAACCCCCCACCCCCCACTCAAAATATGACAAAAATTTCAAGGATACATCTTTTTTATGATCCTGTTACCGCAGAACTATTTTAAAATATAATAAACGTCTTTTGTGTTACACACGCGGAGGGTACCCTTGGTGTGGCCGGCACTCAAAAATCATTCCTGGTCTCCAAACAAACCATTTGGCTTGATCACATTATCAATGAAATGGAATAATGGTTTTAAAACCAACAATAAATCCAAATCAAACATCAGGAGACCAGTAAAAAGGGGCTTGTGAAGAGATAAAGCATAAAAACAATCCATCACCATCTAGTCTATGAAGCCTCTAACATTACTGTCTAAGTGATGCTGATGACATGTCCATTACTACCTCAAATAAAATAAAAGAGATAAATTCAAAACTAAATGATAAATGTGATATTCTTCGAAAGCAGGGGAGGATTCACCAATCTGCTGAATATGAATGATCCTCAATGGTGTGCCTATTGATTACCTCTAGTACTTGTCTCTACATCATAAAAGATGCAGGCTCAAATGGACGTCAGTACGTAGAATGAACAAATATTTAATATGGCGACACATGCATAAGGGAATAATAATATAAACTCAAACAACATCAATCAAGAAGATAGGAACTCAATCAAGTGTCATAAGTCTAAAGTAAGATTAAGGTTTATGCAATGACCAATCATATAGAATCCCATCAAATCATTTAGAGTACTATCAAGACCTATAAGGAAGTTTCTCTAACCGATAATCAAGTGTCATAAGTCTAAAGTAAGAATAAGGTTTATGCAATGATCAATCATATATAATTCCATCCAATTATTTAGAGTACTATCAAGACCTATATGAAAGTTTTTCTAACTGACAACCATCACTTATGAGCCGATAATAATACAATGAAATGATATTGTTATCACATCCATCCAGTATTGTTCTGAAACTTGACGTTGTAGAGATTTTTGACGCCATAAAAATCAACTCTATTTAGGTGTTGTTTAGTTTGACTACAAGTTATGAAGGGATAAGTTATGATGGAATAATTATGTTGGGATTAGTAATGATGAGACAAGTTATATTGAGATTATTTGTTATTGAATGTTTGGTTTGTTGTATAAATTTTAAGAATACATTATTTGTTTACAAAAATATCCTTCAATTTATTATTTTTTTATATTTATATTTTCTTTGCTAGCTTTAGTTATTCAATATTTATTTTTAAAATAAATCTTTCATCTTATTAAGCTTAATTATTATAATGTGTGCATTTCCTTGATAATACTATATGCATTTAAAATAAAATTTTTGCCTTATTTAATTTGAAAATAGAACTTTCATTTTTTAAGTTTATTAAAATAAAAAAAGGTTTATGAAAAACTAAAACATTAAAAATATAAGAATTAGTCAATAAAAATTATATCATATAGTGTAATTTTCAATAGAAATATATGAAGAAGTATTATAAAAATAAGGAGGGAAGGTTATAATGTTATTATATTACGTTGTATTAAAAATAATATAAACATACAAAATGAGATATATAAAAGAGTTTTAAAGAATTTTCTTGTTATTTATCCCTTTTATCCCGTGATAAGTTCCCCCGGTATTAGTATACCACCCAATAGAATGGATAACTTATCTCAATACAATTTATTAGTCCCCGGATAAGTTATCCCGAATTGGCTAATCAAACAATAATTTAAAGACCACTATAATTTTATCCTGGGATAAGTTACACTTATTCTTCACACCAAACCACCTCTTATAGTTTGGATTCTCTTCCTGTACCAAGTTTTGAATAGGTCGTTAGATTTGCTTGGTGTTTAATTTTTTTTTCCACTTAATCCTATCCTTTGATATTGAACTAGTATTTAATGTTGTGTGATTCCTCTGCCATCCTGAATTAGAGTTCTACTCTTTTTGACTAAAAATTAAATTCCCACCATGATATAAATAAAAATTTCACTGCAGTAGTGGGGATATCTTTTCCCATCAAATAAACCTACTAAAGTCATTTGCATCATATTGTCTTACACACCAACTCAAAGTTCGGGTCCTTTAAAATGATTTCAATTTGATTTTGTATAAAAAAAAATAAAAGAAAGAAAAAAAAATTTGGTACAGGTTCACTAGTGACAAGTGAAGTTGTTACCTTCTGGCACTTTCTTGACAAAAATATTTGTATATGTACTGAATATGTCATTAATTTATTACTTTGGATGTATATCATCTTTTAATTCCTTTTTCTTCTTTTTATGTTTCATATACACTCTTGGGAGTTTCTATTATAGAACTCGTACAAAATATTGGACCAACAACTATTAGGATTGTCAGCACGCTCGGAATCTAGTGTATTAGGAGTCGACGTTTCTTGTCCTTTCCTGTCACCATTTGATCACATTTCTTTTCATATTAATTGATTAATATTCTTTTATATGAATGTTGATACATTAGCTAACTTTCTTTTTATTTTGAAGATTATATTTTGATTAGTATTATTTGTAAACAAATCTATTGTTGATGTTTATAGTCTTTTTTTTTATAATCGTTATTTTAGAAGTTCTTTTGAAAGAGGCCAAAGTTCTTAGAAAAATTATCTCAAATTAAGTTTTTCAAACTAATCAAGGGTCTAAATAATCACCTTTAGAAATAAATTATTTATAATAATAAATGTTCGCCTACATTCTTATAAAACAAGTTTTAAAAATGTGCCTTGCATGTTTGTCCTGACTCTGGATAAAATTTATAGAAGGGGGAAAGAGTTACGGTATTTTCTAAATAGAAGCAGCTCAAACACAATAGTTTAAGTAAAAAATAATTCAAAAAAAGGTGAAGACACATTACCAATATATATCAAGGAGAATTCTTCTTGCCTTTATACTACAGATCTTGACAAAAGATTCCTAGAGTTACTTTCATCACTTCCTCCTATAAATTTGAAGTGCTTAAATAGAGAAAAATAGAGAGAAGAAAAGAAAAATAACTACATCTACACATCATAGAGTTTACGTTCAACAATATTGTAGCTCATATAGATTTTTGTTCAAATATATATTCAATTTCAATGCCTTAAGGACAATCCCAAGTCAGTTGCTAACAGAAGTAGGCGACAAAAAATAAAGCAAAGAAGAACATTCATAGAGCAATAGTACAAGCGGAAAGTAAGGCGCAATACTTATCAATTTCTTGATGCATCTAATTTGTGTCGTTTTACACAATGTTTAGATTGATGACAATATGAAAAGCAACATAATGAATGCATATAGTGAGCATATTTATATCTTAATATTTAAAATTTAATGATAAAGAATTCATTTAAATTTGATCCATAATCAAGTGATAAATACCTGAGTTGTAATTGAAAGAATATACAAAGACTTATAACCGAAATATTTAGTAGTACCAATAAAGAATTTGAAAGATGAGAGAGATCAAATAGAAGAAAAGATGGAAAAAGTGTGGAATATGGAGAGAAACGGCAATACCATACTGTGATACTAATGTTCTCATCTTTATTATTATTTTGTACTTATAACCATGACATTAAATAGTTGTAGATATAATTCATTGTGAGGATAATTATGTTCTTATAAATAAATAGGGTTGCTAAAACTTTTTATTTACCCAATATGAAATGATAATTACACCTTGATCAGATAATTGAAAGTTTACTATTTAATTTTTAGTAAAATATAAAAAAATGACAATTAAATAAAATTGAATTGTCAAGAAATAATTTATTGGAAATAACTATGGAAAGATGAAAGTAATTCAAAGAAACTCATTGGACTACATTACTAACTTTGCATTGAGTGTTTGGTAGTAAATTTCACACCAATTATTTCCCCTTTAATCTAATTTATGAATCATGTTTTGGAGGGTCAATTTACTACTATTTGGTTGTAGTACAAAAATGGTATTCGAAATAGTGTATAGATGCAGGCTAATAATTTGTGCACTTAGATTTTTCACTTTTTAACTCTCTCTCTCTCTCTCTCACTCACTTTTTAACTCTCTCTCTCTCTGATGAGGGGGATAAACTAATGAAAACAATTAAGAGTGACACTTTTCTTTTATCTTGTTTTACAGCATCCTTCAGTTCACTTCGATGCACAATTTTAATTTTCATTATGAATTAAAATAAAATGGTTAGATCAAAACATGTTATAACAACCCATCTTGAGATAAGATGTTCCACATCGATAAAACAGAGGAGAGATGCTGGATAAAGAAGAACTAACCATGACTACTACACATTCAAGGAACTAACTCAAAATGTAAAGAAGAAAGTAAAAGGTATCCTCCGAATGTAGAGAGGACTCACCACTGTCTGGATTTAGGGTGTTGAACCTCAACGGCGCATCTACTGAAGTCCTCTATCTGCTGAATCTGTATCATGAAATGATGCAACACCAAATAGCGTAAGTACGTGGAATATACTATATGTAAATGGGCTAAAGTAAACAGATAAGGCTCAAACCAACCAACAACACAGCTCAACTCTTCATTTCATACCTCAACTCTAATAAATCATACAAGTTTTAAGTTTGAAATCATGCTTAAGAAATAGACTTAGTGTTTAAATGCAATTCAGTTCAAAAATCATGATATGCTCAACTCAAGTGCTTGAAAGTTTATCTAACCGACATAACTCACATTACCATGAGTTTTGGTGATCTACAACAAACATGGAATCATTCCCTCACCCATCATTAACTTGCCATGGGAAAGGATGTGTAATTTCTACCTCTCTCTCAGATCCTAAGAGAGTGTCCCTCCATGGGAAATTGGGCCACTAGAATTATCCTATGCCACCATCCTACGTTGACAACGTAGTTCTGGGGTGACTCTTTTCACCTAACTCTGTGCTCAATATTCCTTCCAAGACTAAATCATGCTCATAGAAATTAGCTCAGCTTATCTCTTCAGCTCATCTCAAACAATTCAACTTAGATCTTAGTAGCTCGACTCAATTACTCAATAACTCAGGAGCGTCGTCCATACAATGCAACTCAAGACTCTAATCCATATCATACAAGACTCCTATGAATTAAAGTCAAGTGACATTACATTAGCAGGCTCAGCATAAATGTCATGATGGATACTCATTATATGCGCACATAAAGCAACAAAAGATACATGAAGCAAGCAAATGTACTTCTCAAGATCATATTACTTAGTTTGAAAGATTGGGTTTACAATTTCAATTAGTTGGTAATCAAGGAAAATGATAAGTTTAGGGTTCATGTATTAATCAAGTGAAATACATTGATAACTCAAAATAATAGTGGTGCAACTCATAGATCGACTCAAATATATCCAAGAAACTCAATTTTGTACAAGAATTCAAGATTTACGAATCAAAAGTTTTAAAGAATGCAATTAATACTCAAAATTTTGAATCAAGTAAATGGTGAGGCATGTGTATGAACACGTCCAACACTTTAGATAGCCTTACATACATATTATGGAGTTTGATAATCAATTTCTCAATAAATTAGCCTCAATCCTTTGAACGATAGCTCTTTCTCCTCTTCTTTAATCAAGGTCTTTACTTAGTTTTTTTGTAAGGGCCTTTAGAATAGGTTTTTGAAATACATTTAGGACAAAAACTACTTGTCTTGGTCATAGGTTAAGTTTAGAAGGGGTGGAGAAAAGCTTAGAATGCCCCTCAAAGGATTTAAAATTTTAAACTTTGGTGGAACAAGTCCGCGATGCGGACCTGTCACACAGCTGTGTATTTTCAGAAATCCAATCCCCATTGAAAAATTGAAAAAAATATAAGTGTGGTTCTGTGACCAGGGTGCATCGCAGCCCTATCACGTACCCTCACTGTCTTGGTTTTTGAATCAAAAAATTATTTTTTGATTTGATTATTTTAAAATCGGGTCGAGACCACTTTCTTACCTAATTTTTTATGCTGATTCCAAACCCAGTCTTGGATTTTCCATCCGAGATTGGGAAGACACGTTATACACATGATTTCATTCTAGGGGTATTTTAGTAAATTTGCCAAGCATAACATTATCTTTCTCTTGGGATCATTCATCCTAGAATGATGAGTACAGGTGTTAATAAAACACGAGTGGACTCAGGACTTCTCTCAATACTTGCTCAACAACTCGAACTCTAAACTCTTCCTCAACCTCCATAAACTCTACTCAAACTCATGAATTGGCACATAAACTTAAGAATGGGAACAATAGTTAGGTTAAGGATAGGAACATTACCTTCGACATCATCATTATTTGGCACAAAGAGTTGCGGGTATTTGGTTCTTATAGGGTCCTCAGCTTTCCACGTAGCTTCCTCAATGAATTGGTTCCTCCATAGAACTTTGACGGAGGCTATCTCCTTATTCCTCAGCTTACGAACTTGACAGTCAAGAATTTGGACTGAAATCTCCTCATAGTATAGACTATCTTTTACTCTAGTACACTCTATAGGGATCGCCAAAGTAGGATCTCCCAAACACTTCTTCAACATCAACACGTGGAATGCCAGATGGATCCTATCTAACTCGGAAGGCAATTCTAACTCATTGGCGACCTTTCTAATCCTCCTCACAATTTTAATAGGGACCAATATAGCACAAACTCAACTTTCCCTTTCTTGCCGAACCTCATGACACCTTTCATGGGTGACATTTTCAAGTACACCTAATCATCTACCTCGAATTCTAAGTCCCTTCTTCTCATATTTGTGTAAGGATTTTGGCTACTTTGTATGGTCTTCGACCTCTCTCTAATAATGTTTACCTTCTCTATGGACTGGTGGACAAGATCACACCCAATTAACTCCGTTTTATAGACCTCAAACCACCCAATCGGTGATCTATATCTTCTCTCATACAATGCTTCATAAGGGGCCATTTGAATGCTTGCCTAATAACTATTATTATACGCAAATTTGAACAATAGCAGATGATCATCCCAATTCCCCTTGAAGTCAAGGACACAAGTTCTTAACATATCATTTAATGTATGAATGGTGCGCTCTGCCTGGCCGTCTGTCTGCGAATGAAAGGTTGTACTTAAATTTTACCCTCAAAACCAATCCATTCTGGAAAGATCTCCAAAATTGGGAGGTGAATTGAGCTACTCTATCGAAGAAGATGGACAAGGGAACCCTATGCAACCTCACAATGTCACGAATGTATAACTGGCATATTCTTTAGCAGTATTAGTTGTCTTGACTGCAAAGAAATACTCTAACTTGGTCATCTTATCCACGATCACCCATATTGAGTCATGCTGCTTTCGAGAGCTCAGTAATCATGTCCCACTTCTACTTGGGGACTTCAAAGTTCTGTTCTTATCCACATGATCATTGGGGCTCAACTTTCACAAGCTGATAATTGGGGAACTTAGAAACAAACTCCCCGATATCCCTTTCATCCCGCTCCACCGCTAGATTTCCCCCAAGTCATGGTATATCTTGATAAATCTAGAATGAATAGAATTCCTAGGGTTATGTGCTTCGGCCATGATTCTCTCTCTTACACCATCAATATCAGGAATACATAACCTGCCCTGGTATCTTAACACCCCATCTCCCCCTTTGGAGAAGACCATCACTTTGTATTTGTGGATTACCTACTTCAATTGGAGTATGACAAGATCTATATCTTGCTTCTCCTTCATCTCTACCACAAGGGATGATGCGAACCCACTACAGACATTGACTTCTCTCTCATCATTTTCCTCGAGCTGGACTCCCAATCGAGCTAATTTATGCACCTCTTTCACTATCTCTTTCTTTCCTTCCTCAACATGGGTTGTGCTAACCATTGACAGCCTACTTAATAGCATCAACAACAAGCTTTACCTGGGTGGTAGAGGATGCTCATGTCATAATCCTTAAGTATCTCCAGCCACCTATTCTACCGCAGGTTGAGCTCTTTGTGACTGAAGACAAATTGCAAACCTTTGTTGTCAGTGAATAGGTCTACATGTACTCAACATAAATAGTGATGCCAGATCTTAAGTGCGAATACCGCTACTACTAAATTGATATCATGAGTCAGATAATTCCTCTCATGAATCTTAAGTTGTTTGAAAGCATATGCTATAACCTTCCCTTTCTTCATCAACATACAACCCAGACCAACTTTGGATGCATCACAATATACCACAAAGTCTTCTGTCCCATTGGGAAACATCAAAACTGGGGCTGTAGTCAGTCGGGTCGTCAACTCTTGAAAACACTTCTCACATTTGTCAGACCACTAAAAATTGCCCTTTTTCTAAATTAGCTTGGTCAAATGGTGCCGACAGGGAAGTAAAATCCTCAACATATCTGTGGTAGTAGCTTGTCAACCCCAAGAAACTTCTTATATCTATTGGTGAGGTCAGTCTGGGCCAGTTCTTAACCTCTTCAATCTTTTGGGCATCTACTCAAATACCATCATCCTAGACAACATGACCTAGGAAGGCCACTAACTTGAGCCAAAACTCACATTTGAAAAACTTCAAATACAATTTATAGTCTTTGAGAGTTTAAAGAATCACTTTATGATAGTTGGCGTTCTCCTCCTCATCCTTAGAATACAATAAGATGTCATCAATAAATATAATAAAAAACATGTCAAGGTACGATCGGAATACTTTGTTCATCAAGTCCATGAAGGTTGTAGGTGCATTATTCAACCCAAAGGACATGACAAAGAACTCAAAATGGATATATTTTTTACTAAAAGCTATCTTTGGAATGTCACATTCACTTACTTATAATTGATGATAACCAGATCAAAAGTCTATCTTTGAGAAACAAGAGGCGCTCTGAAGTTGGTCAAATAGACAATCTATCCTTGGGAGATGATATTTATTCTTAACTGTGACCTTGTTTAGTTACTTGTAATCTATGAACATTCTAAGAGACTCATCTTTCTTCTGTACGAATATAATAGGAGCACATCAAGGAGAAACACTCGGTCTAATAAATCCCTTCTCTAACAAGCCCCTTAACTGCTCATTTAACCCTTTCAACTCAGTAGGGGCCAGCATATAAGGTGGAATCAAGACAGGCTAGGTAACAGGAAGAATATCAATCCCAAAGTCAATCTCCTTATAGGGAGGAACTCCAGGCAGATCCTTAAGAAATACTTTAGGAAACTAATTTACAATCGGGACTGAGTCAAGAGTAGAACCCTCAACATCATCAGATTTGACTCATACAAGGTGGTAGATGCATGCTTTTGAGATTAACTTTCTAGCTCTAAGATAGGAAATAATTTGACCTTAGGTGCAAAAAAATCTCCTCTAGGCTCGTTGGGAAATTCAAACTTGACGATTCGGGAACAGTGGCATAGCAGGTGTGGAGCGAGTCCACACTAAGAATTATATCAAAGTCAATCATCTCTAACTTAACTAGATCAGCAAGAGTCCCTATGGTAGATAGACACTACACAATTCTATAAACTCTCTCAGCTGTGATGGACTCACTAATAGGAGTGGAAATAGGGAAAGACTCAACTAAACACTCAGGAGAAATCTCAAATTTTCTAGCTAAATATGGTGTTATAAAGGACATTGTTACCCCTGGATCAAGCAATACATAATAATCAAAAGTAAAGACTCAAAGCCTACCTTTTACGATATCAGATGAAACCTCTTAGTCCTAACTGTTCCCCATTGCGTAGAGATGATTCGTTCCTCCACTTGTCCTAGGTGTGGTACCCTTCCGATTACCTCTAAGTGGCAGCATGGTAGTAGAAGACTAGGCTCTGTTTCACCAGAGTGGATAGTCTCTTAGGAAATGACCTATCTGCCCACACTTACAACAACCATTTCCTCCTTCCCTATACTCCCCCAAATGTACATTGTAGAAATTCCCATAGGATGGTTTTCCTTTGGAGCCAAGGGCCATACTGGCTTGTGAACTCTATGCTCTAAAGTTTGATTGCCCCTACGATTTCTGATCATAGTTCATATTTTGAGTGGGTGTAATGGCTGATGATGGGGGTGTACACCTAATGCCTTTTCTAGAAGTAAGACCTGTCCCCTTATTCTGCTTGTGTTGGTTAGTCTTGTGCCCGGTTGACTTTGCTTTCTTGCTCATGTGCTTTTCTCAGTCTTTCTACTTATCCTCTTCAGTTTTCTAGGCATAACCATGAGTCTAGAAATGTCCATTCCCGAAATCGATAACACTGGCTTGCATTCCTTCTTCGCATATGTGCCCAATCCAGACACAAACTTCCTCATCCTTCGCCACATATACTGGACCATCTCTGGAGCATACCTGGACAACTTAATGAACTTTAGGTTGTACCCCTTGGCGGTCATCCCCTCCTTTTTCAGGTTCATGACCTCTTCAATCTTTCCTCCATCAACTCTTAGGGAAAGAAATGGTCGAGGAAAGCTCTCTTAAACTCGTCCCACTCAGCAGGCTCAACATCTGCACCTTGGCTATCCTCCTACTAGTTGTACTAGACATTCAACACATCCTTAAGCTGGTAGGAGGCTAGCTCAACCCTATCAATCCCACTGGCATGCATGGCCCTCAACACGTTATACATTTCATCGATGAAATTCTTTGTGTCCTCCTCAACCTTTGACCTCGTATATACTGGCAGGTTCATTCTCAAGAAGTCTTTGAGTTGGGTTGCGGCAGGGGACTCCTATTAGCTGGAAATAGGAGCTTGAGTACCTTGACTATTACCCTAGGAGGCCACTGGCTGAGTGAGCATGGTAATGGCTCAAATAAACTCTATCTCTGAGGTACGAGCCTACTGTGGCTGTGCAGGGGGCTCCTATAGGGCCTTAGCATCCCTGGCAGGTCATCCCTATCTCCTCGTCCCTTTCTGAATAGGGACCTCTGGTTGGGAATTCTCAGTGAATAGGGTTGACGCATCTCTCTAAGTTGCAGTTAATTTTGGAGGCATATTCTACTAACGTGTAAAGCACAAATTATAGCAAAGTTTTCATAGAGATTTAATTTTATTGCACGAATTCCGATCATAGAAGAAGGGTAACACTTCCTAATGTCCAATAGCCTCCTACTGATGAAGTATGGTGCGCAACATACCCATAAACAAAATACTACTAGACACGAATTCATAGACTCCCTATGATACTTGAACTCTAGGCTCTGATACCAAGTTTGGCACTCAAATACTATTGCTATTCCCCATACGAACCACTTGGTCTCATAGTCACATCTTACCCAACAACTGAAGAATACTCAATGATAACATTAAAGAAAAGACAGAAATATTATAATTATTTTCACAAAATAGTTCAAGTCTGAACAAGAAAAAACTCAAGAATACTTACGCAAAGTCTATGAAGCTACTACTTTAAACATCTAGAAGGTACTATGACAAGCATGACTACCACAAATTCAAGGAACTAACTCAGAATGTAAACAAGAAAATAAAGGGTATACTTTATATGGAGGGAAGGACCTCCACTATCTGGATTTAGGGTACTAAACCTTAACGGCATGTCTATTGAAGTCCTCTATCTGCTAAATCTGCATTATGAAATGATGCAACGACAAATGGCATAAGTACATGGAATGTACTGTATGTAAATGGGCTAGAGTAATCAAATAAAGCTCAAACCAATCAACAACTCTTCATCTCATACTACAACTCAAATAAATCATGCACATTTTAAGTTTAAATGATGCTTTAGAAATAGACTTAGTGTTTAAATGCAACTTAGTTCAAAAATCATGATATGCTTAACTCAAGTATTGCTTGGAAGTTTCTCTGACCAATATAACTTACAGCACCATGATTTTTGGTAATGTATAATGAATATGGCATCGTTGCCTTGCCATTACTTAACTTGCCATGGAAAAGGACACATCAACCTCTACCTTTCTCTCGGATCCTAAGCGATTGTCTCTCTGTGGGGACTTAGGCCTACAGAATCATCCTGTATGACCATCCTAATCGGTGACTCTCTTCACCTAACTTGGTGCTTAATACTCCTTCCAAGACTAAATCATTCTCATAGAAATTACCTCAACTCATCTCTTCAACTTATCTCAGAGAAGTTAACTAAGTTCTTAGTAGCTCGAATCAATTACTAAATAACTCAATAACTCAGGACCGTCGTCCATGCGATAAAACTCAAGACTCTAATCCACATCATACAGGACTCCCATGAATTACAGTCAAGTGATATCACATTAGCAGGTTCATCATAAATGACATGATAGATACTCATTGCATGAAAATAAAAAGATGTAAAACATACATGAAGTAAGAAAACGTACTTCTAAGGATCACATTACTTAGTTTGAAAGATTAGGTTCACGATTTCAATTAATCAGCAAGCAAGGAAAATGTTAAGTTTAGGATTGATGCATCAATTAGGTGAAATACATCCATAACTCACAGTAATAGTGGTGCGACTCATAACTCGACTCAAATATATCCAAAAAACTCAATTCTGTATAAGAATTCAAGATTTACAAATCATAAGATTAAAGAATGCAATTAATACTCGAAATATCAACTCAATTAAATAATGGGGCGTGTGGATGAACAAGTCCAACATTTTAGATAGCCTTACATACCAATTATGGAGTTTGGCAACAATTCCTCAAGAAATTAGTCTCAATCCATTGAAACCTAGCTCTTTCCCCTCTTCTTCGCTCAACGTCTCTACTTAGTTTTTTCGTAAAGAGCTTTAGAATAGGTTTTTTAAAGTCTTTTAGGACAACAACTACTTGAATTAGTTGTCAATTAAGTCTAGAAAGGGTGGAGAAAAGTCTAGAATGACCCTTAAAAGATTTAAAATTTTGAACTTTGGTGGAACAAGTTCGTGATGCGGACCTGTCGCACGCCTATGGATTTTAAATAATCTAACCCCCGTCAAAAAATTGAAAAATATATAAGTGTAGGTCCATGACCAGGGTTTGTCATCCCTATATTGTGTACCTTTACTATCTCGGTTTTTGGATCAAACAATTATTTTTTGATCTGTTGCTTTAAAATTTGGTCGAGACCACTCTTTTACCTAGTTTTTCATGCTGATTGCAAATTTGGTCTTAGATTTTCCATCTAAGCTATGGGAGACGTATTATGCACATGATTATATTCTAAGGGTCTTTTGGTAACTTCATTGAGTATTACAATTTTTTTGTGAAAGTTGATGTGAATGATCCAAACTAAAATACATTAAGATAGTAATTTTCGCCCAAATATTCTGCAAAACTAGTGGTGGAAGGTTCGCGGGACGCAGGGAGCCAAAATCTAAAGACATCCAGGAGGGTTGCTATCACTCATGAGAATTCAGGAAAACAAAATGCTCCTCACCCTACTGATGGAATTTTGGGACCCGGGTAAAGTGACTTTCAAATTCTTGGATTTTGAAATCATTCCTATGTTGGAGTAATTTAGCAAATTCATAGAGCTACCCATCTACGGAAGGTTACAGTATGTCCATTGACCATAAGTGCAAAAGTTGTTTTAAGAATCTTGGGGTTTCACATCTTTCCATCATTGAGGAATATGGAAGATGGAAAGGTTAAGCTAGATTATCTCTTCACGATCTTTGGTCGACTTGAGAGTTTTGATAAATATCGTGAGGAATTTGCTAGCACCCGCATGCAATGGATAAGCACATGACCTAAGGTCTTTTTGTTGGCCTTTTGGGGTGCATTGGTCTTCCCAATGAGATTCCATTCCATCAACATCAGCATTCTCGCCATAGTTATAGACCTATTTGATATGCCGCAGGGCTACTCCTTGGTACACATGGTTCTTGGTAAGGTGTTTTAATCACTATCTGTATGAACAAGAGGGCATGATTACTTCGGGGGCTACAACTTATTGCTACAAGTTTGGGAAATTGAGTAGTTCTACTGTCGACCCCTACAAATGGACTACATAGTGGATGCCAGCAATAAGATCTAGAATTATAAGGACCGCCTTAGATATTGGGAAGTGACAGTTGGAAAGGAGGAATTTCAAACATTTTTGACTAACCTTACTGGAGAATCCATTCAGTGGAAATACTTTTGGATAGCCGAGTTAACATTTGTCAAAACTCGTCACTTGTAGTTTATTGAGTTGGTCAGGTTAAGAGGCATTTAGTTGTATGCACCTCTTCGGGTCATGTGATAGTGTGGAGTTGTCCAAGATTGTCACCACCCATACCTAGGGTCTTAGAGTGACATAGAGAATAGGAACTCAAAGGTTCCTAAATAAGCCTCAAAGTATCCAAATTCATATCATCAGTTTGGAAGCACATTTGAAAAGCAAACACATAAACCTAAGGGTCAGGTAAGTAGGACTCACGCTATTGGGTTGTCATAGGGAAAGGGTATAACATGATATCATATAGCACATAGCACATAAAGACTGTGGGGCAATTAAGTATAACTCACGCTATGGTGGCAATTTGGGACTGAGGATCTTTTACATAGTATTATGTAATCAAGCCACAAGACTCATAACCAAAAGACATAGCAATATCCAATATATAACCAAACCATAACATAATCTCTAATCATAATACTTAGCACATAAATGTAAAGGAGTTTATAAGATATCCAACAATGCCTCTACTTGTAAGATAGGTCAGCGGCCAAGACATGTCTTAGACTCACCCCTCATAGTAAGTAATATAGATAAAAGCACTCTAGATAGAAGGATGGTGGGTTATCATTGGACTATATGACTCACTACAACAAGAAAACTTGAGTTCTGAGATAATCGTCGTAAGATGTATGATCAAAATCGTCAGCCACTACATGCTGAGATCATGTAGGTAAAAGTATGCATTAGTACATTTGAATGTATTAAGTATGCGGGATGAAATGCATATGACTTATCAAATATGCATTTCAATATTACATAACAAGGGCACATAATATAGAAAGAATCATGTACCCAAAGAAGAGTAGTATACAATATGTCTTGAAATCCATGATGCATGAAATGCATTGATGCTAATATATATAGTGGGAATGAGATCATAATCGACATTTAAAACCCAGGCAAACTATTACATAAATTTGCATGATATTGACCTCCGATTGATTAGAGAAGATTTCTTGCCAAAGGTAATCTACACCACACCTTATAACCTGGTCATTTCAGATGTGGTGGCCACCTTCCTTACAACCCGGTCATTTTGAATGGATTTACTTATCAAGCATATCATATCATATCGTAAATGAATAACCATCCATTATGAACCAGTCATTTCATAGATGGCTACCATTCCTATGCTGGCACATGGTTCAAAGAAAGAGAGGAATCAATAGGTGCTAA
>JAOTQJ010004189.1:0-18653 GCA_025642045.1 Solanum sejunctum
AAAATAATCAAAGATAGTGGAATAGCATTAAGCGAAAAGAAAGCTGAAATATTTAAAAATAAAATAGAATTCTTAGGCTTAAAAATTGATAGACAAGGTTACCTTCCCATCTCAGATATGTTCTTGTTAGTTTATCTTGCTGTGTTGATATCTTTTGACACTTGAAACACACTAATATGCATATCTATATGGATTGACCGATCACTTAACATTCTTGTGGGCTTTGTCCTTCTTGTGGCTGTGACTTTATCACCATTGGCATGCCTTTTGTTTGGGTCAATTGCCATCTTGAAAGTAGATTTTTGGTTAGTCCTAAGTATGGAAGCAGTCCATTTTATGCATGAACTAGAAAGCCACTCTTAATATGGTTCTTAGTTCTCTTAATAATTAGGTTTTCACCCTTCTTGATACAAGCATCGGTCCTTCTTGATACTTGGTTATGTTTGGTGTGATAGCATGATATACATACAGGGTGAAACTTGTCATTTGAATGTCTTGTAAAAAAAATTTCCAAGAATGCTTGATACTTGGATTTTTCAATATCCGACTTGATACTATTGATATATTTATTCACTTGGTCTAATTACTGTATTCCAATTGTGTTTCCCTTTGACTTAAGAAAGGTAAATTGAGGAACCTAAGGTCTTAACGTTTAGCTTTTACACCACTAAGCTTCATGCTTAGCAGTAGTTATTTCTATCATAGGGAGTACCCGAGATGATGCTTAAGGATGGACATTGAAGATAGATTTGGGGAGCTATGCAGAAGATCACATTTATATTTATATATATATATATACATATTGCAGTAGTTTTGGGACATGTACCTAATTCTCCTGTTGCATATATATATGTATAAGTTTGAAAGGCTAGTGTAAATTATGGAACCATGGTTTCTAACTTAAAGTTTTGGCTAGTTTAGTTAAATTGGAGTCGACGAGCTTGTTTTTATATTAAATTACTAGATGTTTCGAGGTGATTATATGAAACAAAACTAGTAAGTTTTATTTCCTTGTATCTTAACATCGGTAATAATTTTTAGCATATGCTACAATATAATAGTATGGACAATATATAGAAATCTCGCAAGATATTGGATTGAATTAGTTAGGAAGTTGTTCATGTTATAAACTGAAATTCGAAATCAACTGAACTACCTCTAGGACAGAATCTCATACCTATAACTATTCTAGATTCATTAAATTATTACTAATATGGTGAGTATTAAACTCTTAATATTTTAGAGAGTGTTATGTAGGCCCAGATGGTATAGAATTGGTATCCTCCTATGAGGGTTGCCATATAGCTGGATCTTCAGGCTCCTGATGTCCCTGAGGCTAGAGTGGGTTAACATTCTGCCAGACAGGACGCTCTCTACCTTTAACGGCTCTTCTTGGTGGCATGATCACAATATCTGCAATACATAGAGCATGAATTAGGAGTTTCATAGAGTTATAACCCTATCACATGAACTAGATCATGAAAGAAGTGTAACCATTCCTAATGTCCTATAGCCTCCTGTTTATGAAGTGTGGTACACAATACACCCATAAACAAGCCTTGACGAGATATGGAGGACATACATACATATGATTATTTGACGCATTACTTTAGCCATAAAACATGACCTACTGCATATGAGAAATAAAGAACGTACCCTTACTTAAATACATGATAAGGCACATAATGTAGATTAGTGAGGAAACATATGTTGTTATGTCATTAAAACATTAATATCCTTGGATGAACAACATATCACTTTAGATGAAAGACTATTTTATTATGAAAGAAATATTATTAATCTTAACGGATACCACCTTACATATTTGAAGACATGGTCATATGTCTTTAGGAGAAATACCATTTAGGAATAACAAGGGATCATAACTTATGTAAGAGTAACCTTTAACTAACATAAACTATGTGATCTAAACCATGAAGTCCCAATTTTCCCCGATACTAGAACAAAGGGAGAGATCACTTACCAAGGTGACCTTCTAAGTTGGCTAAGTAGATCCACTAAAGCTAACTATTGAGCAAGCCTTTACTAACAGGTGGTCTAGAAATCAACCTCTTCTAGTGGGTGACTCCTATTCCTTATGGAGGCACGTAGTTATGGGATAATATGATTCTACTAATGGTCTCATGCCCTAGCTAATGGAGAGCATCCGCATCTATCCCAAAGTCCACTCAATACTTAAGTATGGATCTCACAGAATAATCATAAACATGATTCATAGAGTTATTTCATATGGAAAGATATTCTACTAACACATTTCATAAGCATTTAGAATATTAATAATCATCATAATGATAGCTCCTAAGTCTCTTCTATGCCTCTACTAATGGGCTATCATCATCTCATAATCGTAGTTAGGCTAGAGAACTCACATTTCAATCATTTATTAATTATTGACTTCAATACCATTCTAGGAGAATCTCATGTCATGGGATACTTCATGATGTAATGCAATAATACATGTAAATTTATCTTTAAGATCTTGAAACTTGAAGGAAAATATGCATAATCATGTTTATACATGACAAACAATCCATACTTGGGGTAACCCATAAACTAATTAACAAACTCATTATTTGAAATCAATAAGATGCATGAGCTAATACATCATTCTGTGAAATTCATGTGATTTAGACTTGATTCATATACAATAATAGTAAAAGAAGTATGACTTTAAGTAAAACCAACCCATCCCCCATAAACTTCATAACCCAAAATTCCATAAGTAAGCAAAAATCACATTTATTCATGAAACCGTGAAAATTACTAGTTATTCATGTATAAGAGTAGTAGAATTCATCAATGTAAAAGATAATTTAATAAACCCATATCACAATCTTCATAACCCTCAAATTGGCTTGTAAAGAAATATCAAATAAATTCACGAATTTCAAGTAAATCAAATTAGTTTAAAAGTTTTTCATGCATGTAGGCAATAGAATCCACCTATTTAGAACCAAATTTAGGAAATCCATCAAATATCTCCAAAACTCTAACTTCCATAATATATGAAATCAAGAAATAACATCCTTCCCTTGAAATTAGACATTATTTCATAATAATATAGGCTAACTAACAACAATGGATTCATAACATAAGCATTTTAAATCACAATATGAAAACCCATGAAGAATTGCATACTTGGAATTAAGGAATGGAGTAGAAAATACTTTTTGCCTCCATGGATGAAGGAACTTACAGATGAAACCCACATGCTTTGGTTGATATTCTATGGAAGAACCTTGATCTGAGAAGAGTAACTTAAAACCCTAGGTTGGTCTTCTCTTAAACTTGAGGAAGAGGGAACTTAAGAGAGCTAAAATATTTTAGGGTGAATGATTTTGGAATGAATGGTAAAGGGGTAGCATAGGACTACTTTTGGGATCACATAGGCTTAAAAACATAGTTAAGGAATAAAATTAATAAAAATACCAAAAAGATCTTCGTTAAGTTGGCCAGACAAAACTACAAATGTCCGTTTATGGGTCATAAAAAGAAGCACGACTCATACTGTTGTTCATAGGCCAAGATCTAGAAACCATTATTTCAGGCCCCAAAATCACTAACCATCTTATGATCCATAGAATGGATCACAAGTCATAAAAAACCATCGTAGTTCCCTTACACACTTAACCTAAATTCCAATCTCCGGGACCTCAATCGCGATCACACATTACAACCTGTAATCCTTTCCATATATCCTTTCTGGACTTCAACAATTTTTTACAAGACCAAATCTCTAATACACGAGGTCTTTGTCCAGTGCATGAACTAAATCATGACCCATACTTTGGCCTCATGGTTTCAGTCTTATAGCTAAATTTCTAGATTTTTGCCTTATTCTCAACTTCAAACTATGGAGTGTTACAATAATCATGCATACATATAGTCATATCAAAGTTTAGAATGGTACTTCCATAGCTTTTCAAATAGTCATCATAAGCTCATAAAATCATGTCATGTTATAGGAATAGTCTATATACATAGCTTTGCATTTAGTGTGGGTATACTCCCCTTTGTAACATCATGTCATCAACATTTATGGTATTAATTCACCCTCATCATCATATCATCATCATCATCAAAGCATACTTTTGTAATTTTGTCTTAGGAAATTAGGACCATATATTAGTTCATGAATAACTGAAGTTAAAATCATAAAATTAGATAGGAATCATGAGAGAATCATGTATTTGAAATTAATTTGGACCATCGGTAAAGAAACTCATTTCAATTCAACAAGCTCTAATCATCATATACTTGAAATCACTTAAAATTCACTTGAAAATTATAAAAATTATGTAATTGTTCATAATTCATACATAAGTAAGTATAATAATCATGTAATACTCATAATCCAATTATTTCAAATAGCATCATGAAAACCCAATAAAAATCTTCATTTAACTTGGAAAAAAAAGAGTTTGAATAGGGCTATATAGATAAATCTACTCTATGAATGATGACTTACATACTCAAGTGAACAATCTTAGAAACTAGAGTGATTAGACCTTGAAATCCTTGACCCAAAGCTAGAACCCTAACCCTCAATAGAGATAATACTTAAAGAGAGAACGTTTGGAATTTTTTAGAGAGGTTTTCAGATTTAATGAAGTAGAATGAACTACGAATAGGTTTTATAGGGTTTGAGTTAGTTAAATAAGTTAATAGGGTCAAAACGATGTAATTTATGAGTCAAATCGATCAAAAATAACTAAAAAGCCTTTCATTTTAAAACTGATGGACACATCTTCGAACCACATTTATGGGTTGCAAATTGGAGTATAAGTTGTATATAGTCTTCACACTTTGCATGTCGCAAAATTTTAGCTACTAGAATTGCACCTCTTAAACCACGAGCTAACAGTACGGTCCGCAGTTCTATTTACAGATTGTAGATCCCATTCATAGAGACCTCCTAGACGAAGAAAAATTTTCATCCTTCAGGGTCCTATTCAAGATCATATTTATGGTCCGTATACATAAGTACGACTTGTAGAGTCCTTTGTATAATGACTTTCTGTCATGCCCCGCGAAGGTACCTTTGGCATAGTCGGCACTCAGAGACTATTGCTAGTCCTCGAGCGAACCAATTATCCTCATCATCACCTTTAGACTCAACAACAGAAGAATAATCCAATAGATCTCAAGGAATAGATAAAGTGACTAAATCTTCTACTAGGAAAATGACTTCATTGAACAACGATTAGAAAATAATGTCAGACATCAACCTCTACTCAATATCTGCAAAGCCTCTATCTCTAACATGTAGATGGAACCATGATATGCCATGGCTACCCAACTCAAGGAAAATAAAGTGCCAATGAAAGTAAAAGGGCTCCTTGTCATGACCCAAGTCTAGGGCCTAGACGTGACTGGCAAACGAGAACTAAAAGAAACCCCAAACAAGCCTTATTGCATATTATCACACATTCTTGGTCGTGGCAATAAGATAAGCATCATAAGAAACATAAATAAGGGAAATTGGTACTATGGGAAAGAGAATCATATTTAAATAGCTTGGATATCATAAGTGAGTCAAGTTCAAGCATAATACTTTTTTTGTGCAATAACAAGTCTACATAGAACTTAGCGGGGGTCAAGACAAGCAACGGGGCTCACCCTCATAGTCAAGTATACCAAAATGAAAGATAGTCTTAAATACATAGCATGATAACATAGATTATTATGACCCAAGCCTAGGGCCTAGACGTGATCGGTGAATGGGAAACCCGAAGGAACTCCAAACAACTCTCATAATATATCATTACACATCCTTGGTCGTGGAAATAATATAAAACATCATAAGAAATATGAACAAGGGGAAATGGGAGTAAGGGAAAAAGAGAGAGTTTAATACTTAAATAACATAGATGAGTAAAAGCTCAGACGTAATACATAACTAGTCCAACAACACCTCTAAACATAGATACGTAGCGAGGGTCAAGACAAAGTAACCGAGCTCAACCTCATAGTCAAAATAGCAATTAAGAAGAAGGAATCAATACATAACATAAGAATCATAAACCAACGTCCACGGAATGGAAGATTCACTAGTAAGCTTGAGTGAAATCATACTAGCCACGTGGGTGGAGATGCTCAAGCTGGGTTCGGGTTCCTACATGGTCATATCATGTAGGCATAGAGTATGTGTTAGTACGTTTAAATGTACTAAGTATGTGAGATGCAATGCAATAAGAGATAGGCAATGTAATCAAAATATATAACAATAGGCATTAGGCATAATATAACAATATGGCATGCATGGACAATGTTTGTAGTAAAACATGCTTGAAAATATCCATTCTTTCATAGCTTACTTAACCCATTAAGATAATATAATTAGCTTACCCAATTACCTTATACTAGAGGGTGAGAGATATAGAATGAGTTCATAACCCAAAATCATACACTATGGTAAGGAGAACATCATAGTTTATAGCCTTATAAACAGTAACATAACCTCATAGGGAGTAGCATAATCTCATAAAGAGTAACGTAACTTCATAGGGAGCAGCATAACCTCATAAAGAGTAACATGACCTCATAGGGAGTAGCATAACCTCATAAAGAGTAACATAACCTCATAGGGAGTAGCATAACCTCATAAGGATTTACATAACTTCATAGGGGTAGCATAACCTCATAAAGAGTAACATAACCTTATAGGGAGTAGCATAATCTCATAAAGAGTAACATAACCTCATAGGGAGTATCATAAACTCATAAGGAGTAGCTTGCATTCGTACATGAGGGTAAGGTGTATAACATAGCTCATAAACCCTACATGTAGGAATTGACCTTGCACTAGAGGGTTAAGAATGTAACATAGTTCATAACCCCTCCTAGTAGGCTTTCACAATTGACAAAAGCATAAACCTTCTCTTAAGAATCCAATAAGTCATCAGCAATTCACAACAACATAATAACATGAGATCCCAATAATTCCTTTGCAATACCAAAGGTGCTTTACATAATTCAAACACATATATTCATTCCTTTCATCCTTATATACATATCTTCCCTTCTTATCATCATTTTGTCATGACATACATATATCATTTCATCATCATTTTATTTTAATTAATAAAACATGCATTAGACCCACAATTCCTCAAGAAACCCTAGCTGGACATTTTATCAAACACCTGGCGAGTGTGTAATGGGAGTAAAAGACCATGCAATTTAGAGATAAAATTATACAAAAAAATCTATTGTAAAACCATCAATAAACACCTTGCAACAGTCTCAACATATACATCAAAACCCATCATCAAATCCAACATTGGATCCATGATTTAGAGCTCAAAACATGCTAAAACAACCATACTTTCATGAACTAAAATCATTGTGCAATAAATTTCTCAATATACAAGACCCACATGTAAATTCAACTTTAAATCATGCAATATTAGTAAAAATGAGGCTTAGGCACCGTGGGCGGAAGAACCCAATGGTTCAACACCACATACCTTAGCTTTTGGAGAAACCTTGAAGAAGGCTTTAATGGTGACTTGAAGCTTGAGTGAAATCCTTAAGATTGATCTTGAGATTTGGGACTTGAATTTAGGAGTAAATATTTTGAAAAGTGTTTTGATGAGTATTGGGTTTACGATGATATGAGGGTGAACTAAGGCTAAGTATATGTATTTTCAAGTATGGGAACCCTTAAGCTCATGGGTGAAAATAGGACCAAAATGGAATGCTCACTGGAATTTCATTTTTTGCATAAAGAGTTCCATGAAAATGGGCATAACTCCTTCATTCGAACACGAAATGAGGTAAAACTTAGTGTGTTGCAAAGATAATTCAAGGATCATTAATTTTATATTATGTCGGGCACCCATTTTTTGTGGTGCTAAGATATATGCCCCTTCAAATTTGACCCTCCAAAATCACATTTTTACAATTTTTGAATTTTGATACGGTTGCTCTAAAATTTAATTTAGACCCATTTCCCACTCAATTTGACCCCCTAAACAAGAATATGAAGTTGGAACTTTGAAATAATGAATGGATTTTTAGATATATGGAAATTATGATTTTGGGCACTTCCGAGGCACATTTTCGGGCAATTTTTGGGTCGTTTCACTATCTTTCTCTTGGGAACATTTATCCCGAAAGTTAAAGAAACGTACAAGAGAAGAGTAATAATAAAGAAAATAGCCCTAACAAGAATGAAACAATACACTTTGAAACACCATTTTCAAAACCTCGGCATAAGTGTAAAATAATCATAAACTTGAAAACTTAAACATGAATGCATATGAATGATATAGGGGCTGAAACATAAGATTTGGAATCATAGAAAGGACTTGAAGTGTCATCATAAGCTTGAATAGAATGAAAAAAATATGGACATTGCTCCTCCATGCCCGCTCCGGCTTCCAAAAAGACACATACGATAGATGACTCTTCCAAAGGGCCTTAATGAACACCACATCCCATTAATCAACCTCTCTACTCATCCATACAACACCTTTACTGGGACCTCCTTTCAAGCCAACTTATCCTCCACCTCACCCACAACTTCAAAGAGTTCTATAACACTAGCGTCACCAACACATCCCATCCACCTAGAAACATGAAGAACCGGGCGAACCATATCTACACCCATAGGCAAATCCCTGGACTTATGCAACCTTACCAAACTCTGTCTACACTCTATAAGGAATCATAATCCTCAACTCAAGTGTCAACCTTAAATTCTCCTAACTCACTTAGTACTATAGACACCATCTCCCCCTTAACCAAAGAAGATTTGGAACCACCAAGAACACTATACCACCATTCTCTACTTCCCCCAACCTACTTCCAATCTAACCAACTGATATATCCAAATAGTCTCCTTCTTGCCACCACTATCCATACATGTTAGGCTACCTAGAGCACCAACTGCAACATTAGCCTTACAGGGGAAAAGTAATGCACACTTATTCATAATTCTTAAAGAATCCTAACCACCTTCTGGCAATCCACAATGCACACCTATCATATTTAGCAAACAACCTCTAATCCTCCAAGACTTGCAACACTACCCCAAATGATTCACAATGTCTAAACAGATCAATACCTCATCACTAGAGACCACCACAAATATATCAAGGTAGGGTTTTAAGACCCTATTCAAGAAATCCACCAATACCCTCAATGCAAAAGACAACCAAACAACTCCATCAATACTAATAATGCTTACTCCTAGTCTATAAAGACACTTAGGGACAACACCTACCCTCTTCTTCACTTGGAGACAACATCCATACCAAAGATCAATCTTAGAGAAGTGACTAACCCATTGTAGTTGACAAAGTACGTCACCCATCCTTAGCCATCACATCATAACTTTATGGGTTCTACCCTCATCGAAAGCATACTATGCAAATAGCCAAACCATCCCAAGACCTCCAACACCTTAAACTAAGTCCAACCAAGATAACAAGATAAGACTCTATGCAACGATCAAATGGGGCAACCCCTTAGAGACTAATTGTACATTAAGACATGAAATGGATATACCTCCCTTGCTGCCATTTGACAACCTCCCACTCAAAGATGGGCTTATTACGGAGTTGGAATCTAGCTCTATGAGTCCTACCACCCATGAAGACACTACAAGGGTGCAATCATTTCATCCCTACAATGATATCAAAATCCACCATGCTTACTCCAACAATTCATGAAGCAAGATCTAATGCAATACAAACCTGGATCAACACCTATAAATCTTCTAGCAACAATATACCCAGCAAAAGGATAGACACCAAAAATCAAGACAACAACTTGGACACACAAGAAGCCCCACTAGAAACCAAAAGTAATAATGAAACAAATAGTGAAATGCAGATCCATTAACATCAAATCCTTCAACTTACGTTCTTTTACCTTCTTCATTAAAGCGGCATGATCAACTAGAATAGCGAAGAACATTTATTAGAAAGGAAATCCCTATCTCACTTCTAGAGTGACATAGACTAAGAAGAAGGGAACCATTTCCTAAAATGTCTCATCGCCTCCTACTCATAGTTGTGGTACTCAACACAACCATGAATAAGACTCTAATTGACGAAGTATGTTGGACTCCGAGGATCTTTCAACCTAGTGCTCTGATACCATCTTTGTCACGACCCAAGCCTAGCGCCTAGATATGATCGACGAATGGGAAACTCGAAGAAACCCCAAACAAGCCTCATAACATATCATTACACATCCTTGGTCACGAAAGCAATATAAAACATCATAAGAAATATGAGCAAAGGGAATGGTACTAAGGGAGAAAGAAAGAGTTTAATACTTAAAAACATAGATGAGTAAAAGCACAAACATAGTACATAACATGTCGAACAATAACTCTAAACGTAGATACTTAGCGAGGACCAAGACAAAGCAACCGGGCTCACCCTCATAGTTAAAATAGTAATTAAGAAGAAGGAATCAACATATAACATAAGAATCATAGACCAACATCCCCAGATTGGAGGACTTACCATTAAGTTTGAGTGAAATCGTACTATCCACGTAGGTGAAGATGCTCAGGCGGGGCACCAGTTCCTACAATGTTATATCATGTAGGCATAGACTATGCATTAGTATGTTGGAATATACTAAATATGTGGGATGCAATGCAACAAGAGATAGGCAATGTAATCAAAATGCATACCAATAGGCAATAGGCATAATATAACAATATGGCATGAATGGACAATACTTGTAGTAAAACATGCTTGAAAATATCCATTCTTTCATAGATTACTTAACCTATTAAGATAGCATAATTAGCTTATCCAATTACCTTATACTAGACGGTGAAAGATATATCATGAGTTCATAACCCCAAATTATACATGACGGTAAGGAGTACATCATAGTTAATAACCTCATAAAGACTAACATAACCTCATAGAAAGTAGCATAACCTCATAAAGAGTAACATAACCTCGTAGGGAGTAGTATAACCTCATAAAGAGTTACATAACCTCATAGGTAGTAGCATAACCTCACAAAGAGTAACATAACCTCATAGAGAGTAGCATAACCTCATAAAGAGTAACATAACCTCATAGGGAGTAACATAACCTCATAGGGAATAGCATAATCTCATAAAGAGTAACATAAGCTCATGGGGAGTAGCATAACATCATAAGGAGTAGATTGCATTTATACATGAGGGTAAGGTGTATAACATAGCTCATAAATCCTACATGTAGGAATATGCCTTGCACTAGAGGGTTAAGAATGTAACATAATTCATAACCCCTCCTAGTAGGCTTTCAAAATTGACAAGAGCATAAACATTATCTTAAGAACCCAACAAGTCATCAACAATTCACAAGAACATAACAATATGAGAGCCAATAATTCCCTTGCAACACCAAAGGAGCTTTACATGATTCAAACACGTATATTCATTCATTTTATCCTTATATACATATATTTTTATCATCATTTGGTCATTACATACATATATCATTTCATCATCATTTCATTTCAACTCATAAAACATGCATTAGACCCATAATTCCTCAAGAAACTCTAATCGGACATTTTATCAAACATTTGGCGAGTGTGCAATGGGGGTAAAAGACTATGCAATTTAGAGATAAAATCATGCAAAAAAAACTATTGTAAAACCATCATTTAATAGCTTGACACACCCTCAACATACACATCAAAACCCCTCATCAAATCGAACATTAGATCCAAGATTTAGATCTCAAAACATTCTAAAACAATCATACTTTCATGAACTAAAATCACTGTGAAGTAAATTTCTCAATATACAAGACTCATATGTAAAATCAACTTTAAATCATGCAATATTATTAAAAAGGAGGCTTAGGCACCATAGGTGGAAGGACCCAATAGTTCAGCATCACATACCTTAGCTTTTTGAGAAACCTTGAAGAAGGCTTTAGTGGGGACTTGAAGCTTGAGTGAAATCCTTGATGAAATCCTTAAGATTGGCCTTGAGTTTTGGGACTTGAATTTGAGAGTATATTTGGCTAAGTATTTTGGTGTGTATTGGGGAATATTTAGGATGATATGAGGGTGAACTAAGGCTAATTATATGTACTTTCAAGTGCGGGAACCCTTAGGCCCAAGACTAAAAATTCTTGGACTGGAGTCAAGAGAAAATAGGACCAAAACGGACTACTCAATGGAATTGCATTTTTTGCACAAACGAGTTCCACAAAAATTAGCATAACTCCTTCATCCGAATTTGAAATGAGGAGAAACCAAGTGCTTTAAAAACCTAATTCAAAGAGCTTTAATTTGATAGGTCAAGGGCCACCCAATTCTTTGTATGCTAAGAGATATGCCCCTTCAAAGTTGACCCTCCAAAATCGCAATTTTGCGATTATCGGATTTTGATACGGTTGCTCTATGTGTTTGGGAGTGAAAATATAGCTATGTATTTGAGTGAGTATTCAGGAATATTTTGGGATGATACGAGGGTGAAATGAGGCTAAGTATAGGTAAAAACACATATGGGAATACTTAGGCCCAAGACCCAAAAGCCTTGGACCAAGATAAAACTCACTGACAACAAAATACACAGGTCCGCATCTAGTCCATGACACGGACCTATCACAAATGTCAATTTTACACTAGTCCGCGACAACTGTGGTTCACAGCCCTATCACGGATGAATTTTGGAAATCAAAATTTTGAAAAATTAGAATTGTGATTCGATTGCTCTAAAATCAGGGTTAGACCCTCTTCCCCCTAATTTTGACCCCTTGAACAAGAATATGAAGTTGGATCTTGAAATAATGAATGAATTTTTAGATATATGGAAATTACAATTCCAAGCACTTCTGAGGAACATTTTTGGCCACTTTTTGGGGTCATTTCAATATCTCCCCCAAGGAACATTCATCCCCGAATATCAAAAAAATGTACATGAGAAGAGTGATCATTAACAAATCTGTGCCAACAAGGATGCAACATTACATTTAAAACACCATTTTTCAAAATCTCAACATAAGGGTAAAATCATCATAAACTTGCCAACTTAAACATGAATGCATATGAATGACATAAGGGCTGAAACATAAGAATTGGAATCATAGAAAGGACTTGTCATGTCACCATAAGCTTGAAGAGAATGAAAGAAATACAGATATTGCTTCTTCATGCCTGCACAGGCTCCCCGAGAAACACATATGAATAGACTACTCTTCCAAAGGGCCTTGACGAACACTACATCCTTATCAATCAACTTCTCCACTCATCCATCCAACACCTCCACCGGGACCCCCTTTTAAGCCAACTTACCCTACATATCACCCATAATATCAAGGAGTTCAATAGCACTATAGCCACCAACATATCTCCTCAACCTAGAAACATAAAGAACCGAACAAATCATAATCATATACCTAGGCAAATCCCATCAATATGCAACCTTACCAACTTTTTCTACACTCTAAAAGGACATCGTAACCATAACTCATTTTTCAACATTAACCACACCTATTCCACTTGTTGCCATGAGCCACCATCTCTCCCTTAGGAGGAACCTCCATTTTACTATTCTTCACCTAAAACTTCCCACCATAATAAGACAGAACAAGTCCTTGCTTAATCTAGACCTCTCCAACCAAAGAAGATTTGAAACTATCAAGAATACTACAGCACCATGCTCAACTTCCGCCAACCTAATCCCCCTATCTAGCCAAATAATGGACCCCATTAGTCTCTGCCTTTCCACTATCATCCACACACACTAGACTACTTAGAGCACCAATCACAACACTAGCCCTACCGAAGAAACTAATGCACACTCATACCTTAATCCTTAAAGAATTCTAACCACCTTCTTGCTCTCCACAATGCACACCTATCATATCTAGGAAACAACCTCTCATCCTCCAAGACTTACAATACCATCCCCAAATAATTCACAAGCTCTAAATAAATCAATATTTCACTACTAGGGCCCATCGCAAACATATCAAAGGTAAGGTTTTAAGACCATATACAACAACCCATAAATACCACTAGTGCATAATTCAACCAAACAACTCCGTCAACACTAATAATGCTCACTCCTAGTCCAAAAAGATACTTAGGGATATTATGTACCCTCATCCTCACTTAGGGACAAAACCTGAACCAAAAATCAGTCTTAGAGAAGTGACTACCCATTTTAGTTGACCGAATAGATCGACCCTCCTGAACCATCATATTACAACATTATGGGTTCTACACTCTTTGGAAGTATGCTATGCAAGTAGCCCAAACTACCCAAAGACCTCCAACACCTCAAACTAAGTCCAACTAAGGTCATAAGACAAAGACTCCACGTAACGATAACATAGGCCAACCCTTATAGATCTCTTCTAGCTACTATAGACTCACGCAACCATATGGGACACACACATAAATCCTATTAGCACAAAGGAATCACACAAGAGATAGCAATTCCCGGACCTATCAAATTACCCTACTCAAAATGTCCGTCATAACATTGTCCTTACTTAGGGTCAACTAAGTCATAGGAGAAGTAATAAAAGATAACCTATTCACAACCTCCAATATTAGCTCGCTAAACCCAAGAAGCTCCTAATATCCGATGGGTTCAAAGGTCTAGGACAATCTCTAATCACCTTCGTCTTACTTTGGTTAACTTTAATACCATCACCCGGCACCATAAGACATAAGAAGGCAAATTCTTACAACCAAACTCCCATATCTCCTATTTAGCATCCAACTTTCCTCCTTAAACTTTGTAGTACTATTTACAAATGACTCACATGCTCTACTACATGAGGGAAACAAACTATCATATCATCACTAAAACCACCATAAGCCTATTAGAGTATGGACTAAAGATATTAATCATAAGACTTATAGTCATAATCGGGGTACCAGTCAAACCAAAAGACACTAACCCAATTTCAAAATATCGAAAAGGGACATTCAAGGCCTCATCTACTACGACCAATAATTCTATAAACAAAACAACTTAGGTTCAACACCTCCAATTCTCACAAGATGATAAATGCAACCCTTAGAGATCAATTGTACCTTAAGACATGAAATGGACCTACCTTTTTTGCTATCACTTGACCACCTCATCAAGACTCTCCCACTCAAGGATGGGTTCATTAGGGAGTCAGATTCGAACTCTACAGGTTCTACCACCAAAGGAGATAAACATGCATGCAACTATTCCATTCCAAGTAACACATCAAAATTCATAACATCAAATCCAACAAGCCACAAGGCAAGACCTAATGCAGTATGAACATGGAATAATACCTATGGACTTTCTAGCAATAATATACCCAACCAAAAGGTAAACACAAAAGGTTCAGATCATAATTCGGGACACATAAGAAGCCTACTAGCAACCAAAAGAAATAATGAGAGAAATAGTGAATCTCAGATCCATCAACATCAAAACCTTCAACTTAACTTCCTTTGCCTTCCTCTTTGAAGCGGCATGATCAGCTGGAAGAGCAAAGAACATTTGTTAGAGGGGAAATCCCTATCTCTATTCTAAATCATAACATACACCATGAAGAAGAAAAATATTTCCTAAAATGCCTCATAGCCTCCTACACATAGTTGTGGCGCAACATATAACTATGAATAAGACTCTAATCAACGCATTGTGTTGGACTCCGAGGATCTATAAACCTAGTGCTCTAATACTATCTTTGTCACGACCCAAGCCTAGGGCCTAGTTGTGACCGGCAAATAGGGAACCCAAAAGAACTCCAAGCAAGCCTCATTGCATATCATCACACATCCTTGGTCACAATAGCAAGATAAAACGTCATAAGAAACATAAACAAGGGAAATTAGGACTAAGGGAAAGAGAACCATATTTAAATAGATTGGATATCATAAGAGAGCTAAGCTCAAGCATAATACATAATTTTTTCCAATAATTTCTCTAACATAGAACTTGGTGGAGGCCAAGAGAAGCAACCAGGCTCACCCTCATAGTCAAGTGTAACCAAAAAGGAAAGATAGTCTTAAATACATAGTATAAGAACATAGATATTGCCCTTGGACATGAGGACTCACCAACTAGCTTGATTGAATATCACTAGCCACGTGGGGGAGGTTGATGACCAAATGGAGCTCCAGATCCTACATGGTACCATCATGTAGGCATAGATTATGCATTAGCATATTTAGTGTACTAAATATGTGGGATACAATGCAATAAGAGGCTTGGTACCCCCTCAACAAAGGAAACCGAGGCTTGGTACCCCCTCATCAAGGTGATTCAGACTTGGTATCCTCTCAACAAGGTGATTGACTTGAATATCATACATAATTTTCATGAATTCAATACATATATAACATACTTTTATCATCACAAAGTCATCAGATACCTACATTTCCTCTCATCATTATACATCATATTCATATCATTGAATCATCATCATTCCATTGTCGTTTCATCATCATATAATCATCATAATACTATTTCACTCATAAGATATACATTAGCCCTTCAATTTCTTAAGAAATCCTAGTCGGACATTTTATCAAACACTTGACGAATGTGTAGTGCTAGAGTAAAATCATGCAATTCAAAAGTGAAATTAAGCAAGAAAATTCATTTTGAAACCGTCAATCAACACCTTGAAATACCGTCAAGCAATATACATCAAAATCCTTCATTAAATCCAACATTAGATCCAAGATTTAAAGATCAAAACATGCTAGAACAACCATACTTTCATGAACTCAAATCACTATGCAGTGAATTTCTTAATATACAAAACCCACATGTAAAATCAACTTTAAATCATGTAATTTAAGTAAAAAAAAAAAAAAAACCTTAGGCACCATGAGTGGAAAGACCCAATGGTTCAATACCACATAACTTGGCTTGAATATGTACTTGGAAAATATTAGATATGGAGACTTGAAGCTTGAAGAAGAACCTTAAAGGAAAACCTTATCTTAGGATAAGGGTTTGGGACTTGAATTTGGGAGTAAAAATATGGCTAAGTATTTGAGTCAGTATTGGGGAATGTTTTGGAATGATACAAGGGTGAAATGAAGCTAAGTATGGGTAAAAACACTTTTGGGAACACTTAGGCCCAAGACCCAAAAGCCTTGGACCAAGATAAAAACCACTGGCAACAAAATTCACAGGTTCGCGTCTGATCTGTGATGCGGACCTATTGTGAAGGACAAATTTACACTGGTCTACAATAGTTTCGCATTGCAGCTCTATCTCGGATCAGTTCTGCAAATCAAAATTTTAAAAAATTGAAATTGTGATTTGATTGCTCTAAAATCGAGGTGAGATACTTTTCTCCCTAATTTTGACCCCCTGAACAAAAATATGAAGTCAAATTTTCAAAATAATAAATAGATTTTTATATATGTGGAAATTATAATTTTGGACACTTTTGGGGATCATTTCACTCCTCCGAAGGCAAAGAGGGCTCACTAACTCTGGAAACACAGATGTGAACTTCAATGATGCGTCTACTGAAGTCTCTAATACCTACCTTTGTATCATAAAATGATGTAGGCCCAAATGAGTGTCAGCATATGGAATATTCTAGTATGTAAAATGGGTATAAGAAAATGGACATAATCAAATCAAGTACCTCAACTCAAAATTTACTCAACTCACTCTGTAAAACATGCAAGTTTAACGCAGTCAGGGTTTGAAAATAGCTTAATAATATGCAACTCAGTCAAATCAAATATGCAAAATTAGGGAGGTTCTCTAACTGACAAACATCCCACTACCCTCTTTGATGGTGCATAACGAAGATGATGTCATTGTTTGCCCATCAATTACTTCTCAAAGTACAGACGTCAACCTCAACCTCATGGAATCATGATCCATTATCCTGATCCATCTTTTGGTACAGGAGTTTCCAGAACATGTTGCACAACTATCCTATGCAGGCAATGTACTTATGTGGTTTAAGTCACTTGTACTCTACCCAACTCAGTGCTCAATACTCTCCCAAAATATCCTTTTTAAAACTCATCTCAAACATTATCATCATCATCTTTGATCAAGAAATGTGTTTTGAAAATTTATTTATGCAATCATCAAATATTTACTTAAATATCATTTTAAACTCAACACTCAATTCCATCAGAACTCATTAAATCATGCATCATCTCATCAAAACATGTTCCTCAAAATATAACTCCTTGGACTCAATAAAATACATATATAATATTATTTTAAATCACTCTTTTATCAATACAAAAAAGTCATCATCTTTACTAGAACATGTAAAACTTTTATTCAAAATACTTGTCTAATGTATGAAAATTAGCAATCTCAATATTAAAGAATACATTGAAAAGCCATGGTCATCAACTTCATCATGGTTCATGGGAAAGTATCCACGAATGACAACTCCAATAAACAGAAGATAAGAAATAATAATACTTTCAATGCATAATTATCTCTAACTCAATGGAATAGGAAGTTTACTCATTTAGAATGCAAGAATTAGGGTAAAACTCTACAAGAACTTAATTATGGAGAATTAATATGTGGGGCGCATGGATGAACTCAGTCTAATATGAGTAGCCTTACATACCTAGAATAACAACAACAACATACCCAGTGATGTCCCACAAGTGGGGTCTGGGGAGGGTAGATTGTACGCAGACCTTATCGCTACCTC
>JAOTQJ010004199.1:0-18651 GCA_025642045.1 Solanum sejunctum
ATGCCCACGCGAAGAGGCCCCTCAAGAGTGATGACGCAATCATGAGCCAGAAGAGACCCAAGACTGTTGATGAGGTTATAGCACTGAAGGAGTAGATTCATGATGAGGTGGTGCGATAGTCCTTAGCCTAGAGGTGTTGAGAAAGGACCAGGAGTAGCGGATAGCATAAGGAGAATGTAGATCAGGAACTATTGCAGCCCAGACCACCGAGGAGGAGACTAAGCCCCAGGACCCCAAGACCAGATGGATGACGGTGCTTTAGCACCATGTGCTTGATACTTTTGACCCCCATCCTTATTACTACTTATGGATACTTTGTTCTTGTTTTAGACAATGTTTTTTTGTATTGGTTTTTTGGATAATTTTGAATGGTTTATTTTGAATGTTGGTTATAATTATGTTTTGGATGTTTGGTTTTAAATTCTTGGTTTATATATATATATATATATGTTTACTTTGAGGACAAAAGTATCTTCATTTAGTGGGGTGTGGGAAGTTATAGATTAGGGTGAAGTTTGAGTAGCCTAGAGTCCATAACTTCCCCTATTTTTGATCGCAAGGTTTTCTTGTCATGATTCTTTATCCTTGTGGATGCTTTTAATATTTTTGTTAAACCGACATGTTTAGGTAGTGTAGATAATTTGTAGATATATAGTAGTTACTATCTTTTAGCATATATAAATATTTAATGAATATTTTGAAAATTGGGTACCCTCAAATTTTTTGAAATTGTTGGTTATCATTGCAAACTTGCATATGTTTATTTGGCAATGTTTGTTCTGATAAAGAGAAGGCAACTACATGCTTGAAGCATGACCTGTGAGTCTATGTTGATTGTGTATGAGATGCTATGTGTGTTTGAGCTTATTTTGTTGCATTTATGCATTGTGTATTGCCTTAGAACTTGCCTTGTTGCTCTGAGATTGGACTGGAGATGTGCTTGATTGGGAAAGGATCTTAAGCCATTGTTCTTTTAGTGAGCTCACTTTTGCATAAATGACCTCTAAATGTGATAGTTGATCCCTTATTCCAAATGTTTGAGCTTTTCATGTAACCATTCTTTCTTTACACCTAGCTAGACTAGCCTTGTTTTCTGAAACGCCTTGATATTAGCCATGGTCTATCTTTGAATATGTGAATCTTGATTGAGGCTAAAATCCTAAGTTGAGGGTGGCTACAAGTAGTAGCCCTGGTTTAGGGAATAGATATTATGTGCTTCACCTCAGGCTAAAAGCCTATGTTGCAGGTGGCCTTTATTGTGGTAAAGTAATGAAAATAAGGTGTCTAGTTGGGAAAGAAAGAAAGAAAAGAAAAATCATGTTTCGGGTGAGAAAAAGAAAAGAAAAGTTGTCTTGGATTTGATAGAGTAGCAAAATAAATTCAGAAATAAGGCACATCTGAAAAAGGAAAAGAAAGTATCCAGAAAAGCGTGAAAAGGAATAATGATGGAGGATATAGATAAAATGGTAGAATTATAGAGGTAAGAGTGTTGAAAATCGTGGTTCAAGGATAGCTTTTTGTTATTACTTGCCAAAAATGCCATACAAAAGTCCCATAGGCCTACATTATAAGCCTATTAAATCCTAAAGTGATCCAAATCGAACTGGTCAATAGTCCGGAGTTTGAGTATAAGGGCAAGCCTATGGTGTTCGTAATCATGTATGAAATTCATTTGTGAGAGTGAGAATGCTTGCGTAGTCCCTGAACTTTGATTGTTTTTTGAGTGAAGTAGGGGGAGTTCTTTTCTATGAGGGCATTTACACTGTATGATTGATATATGACTCATTCAGTGAATGTGGATTGTTGATACTCCATCACTTGTCATAGTTGGATTGCTGGATGCATCATTGTGTTTTGATCTACTTGGTAGCTTTGCAATCAAATTTTGAAAAAGAGAGTTGAGTGCCTGAGTGGGAGTTAAGTGATGTATATGCCATTAGAGTAGTTTCTATGTGTTTCTCGTTGTCTACTTAAATCGAGTCGTCGCTTGAGGACAAGCCACAATTCTAAATTGAGGGTATTGATGTGCTATCAAAATACAACACATTTGATGCCTAGAACAAGGGATTTCACAAGTTCTTAATTCAACTTTTTATGGTTTTTATGTATTTTTGTGTTAGTTGTGCAAAAAAAATAGGTTGGCATGATTTTGGGAAAAAAAGTGCAGATTTTGATCAGGTCAGGTCCTACGGGCCACCCTATGAGTCATAGGATGCCCTTCGTAGTAGGTTCTAGAGAGAAAAATAAAAAAAACAATTTGAGAAGTGGAGGTCATCCATACGAGGACACCCTACTAGTCTTAGGTCTCACTACGATTCGTATAGGTAGGGATCCTAGCAAGAAATAGTGAGCCAAAAGTTTGGACCAAGAACTACAGGCCTAGACTACGAGATGAGCATCGTAGCCCAAGCAACTACTCATAACAGTGGCCCGTAGCAGTCAAGTCCAAAATGCCAAGTGCTGGCTGCGACTCTAATTATGAATCGTAGGTCACCCTATGAGTCGTATCTATGAGACGTAACTACTGCCAACTATATTTTCTATTTAATTTTTAGGGTGTTTTTGTAAATAGTATAAATAGTTAATATTAGGGTTTTAGCTATAAACTTTGAACATTTTCATATTCCACAACTTTGAATATTCTCTCTTGAATATTCTAAGAATATTTCTAGGGTTCAGTGTACATTTAGATTTTTAATTTGAAACCCACTTTGAGGAATTGAAAATCACATTGTACTTATCTTCCATTAATCCAAGTCTTGTGTTTTTCAATTTCAAAGTTCATTTGTTCTTCATTATTTTGGGTAATCTCTCAACCATGTTTCTCTTATTCATTGTTGTTGATTTTGCCTTAGCCGTGAGTAGCTAAGCACCCACAACTTGGGGTTGTGGAAACCATGGATAGTTGATTTGAAATAACCTAGACTTTTACATTTCTTTGATTGGGTTTTTGCATGTAGAGTTTATTTCCCTTCGCTTTGATTGTTGTTTAGTAGTGGCCAACACCAAACCCCGCCTACTATCACGATCCCGACCAAGGTAGTGACGAATTTGAAAAGGGAAGTAGATGAGAAGATTCGATTGATGTGTTCTCATCTAATCAAATAAACTTGACCAAGTGGAGGTTGACTGGGACAATGGATAATGGTTTATTGGCACACCATGGTTGCCGACCAAGCGCCATGGTGAAATTCGACCTTCACCTTCACAAGAAGGTTGGAAGAACCTAAGTTACCATCCTGCATGCGAATTTCTAATTAGAGTTATATTGTATAGGGTAATTGAGTCAATGAATCATAGGGAACACAATTCCTAAGTTGTCCCTCAATTTGGTTGTCTTCTTGCATAAATAGTGTAGTGTTTTCTTTTGTTCTTCTATTTGAATCACAACCCCCCTGCCATTTTAGAGAACATAGTGATCGACACTTGAAATGATTGTTAGTGGGTCAACATAGTCAAGCCCCCTATTCCCTGTGGATTCAACCCTAACCTCTGCTTAGGTTTGCACTTGACTTCAATCGCTTTACTGTTGGAGCATGAACACCAACAATCTAAATAACAGAATCACCAAAGAACTAACACAACCCCAACTCTCAATATCATATGATCCAAGGCTCACCTGTGAGTGGGTGTAAGGCCCTAGTATCTAAGCCTGGATGCCCGCTGTGTCCCCATAAGCCCAAAGGGTACACCCATACACAATCAAGGTATGTATAGGTATATGTATCCATAGTTAATCAATCGGGTCCTCGATCCATCAGTAACCAGTATCATACGAGGCTTCGAACCCCTAGTAGCCACATGGGGCCTCGAACCCCTATAATATCAAATGAGGTCTCAAACCCCCTTCCTGACGTAGCCTTCAGTCGGAGCAATCAGTCAGGGCTAGGCGGTATGACAATATATATAATGGTGGGATGTATCCCCTGCAGAAGAAAGAATCCCCTATCGAAGAATAATCAACTGGGCCTCAAACCTAGGAAGAGTCAATTAGGCCTCGAACCCAGGAAGAGTCAACTGGTGCTCGAACCTCAGAATCGGCATCTGCCACTCGGGTCTCAGACACTTGGACATGACCACCGGAGTTCTCGGTCCTCAGACACTCGTACATGACCGCCGGAGCTTAAATAGCGATGCAGAGCGTTATCTAGGATTGAGGTATCGAGTCAATCCCTCACTCAACCAATTAGTATGCATTCAGAACTCCAAAGTCATATTGTGCCTACAGTAAATATAGGCGATGACATTCGCAACATATATATACCACACATTCGTATGTCACCATCCCTCAGATAATACTAACTAACCTTTGCCTTCGATAAGGATTAACAAATGTACAAGGACTAACAGTTGTATATAGAAATATATATATATCTCACTGACTAATGTAGGGTCATCCCCATCCAAAGCCAAATACATTACGTTCTAGTCAAACACAAGTACTTTGAGTAACCATGGGTCTCAGACCCAAAATGTAACCAATAGGTGTATCATAAGTATCGAGAACAACTAAGTCCAGTAGAGTCAATATCTATACCAGAATCAGTCCAATGTACAGCTGCATCATAGGTATCTCGAACAAATTAGCCCATCGGAATGATATATGTACCAAAGTAAATCCATAGTACGGCATATAATCAATAATAGTTTCACAGCCAACATATCTTAATAGCATTAAGCTACACATTCATATAGATAGGAGTTAATCCAGAATACATACCAGTCACAAGGCATTAGCCCGTATCCAGCCTTTACCAGGCCTTATTATGGTTCTACAGTGCTAGAACTCATCTACTATAGTAATCACAACTGGTACAGTCCAAAACAATCGAAAGTATCCCAAAATAATCATAGTTAGCCCATATGCTAAGTACAAGGACTAACTAGGAAGACAGGTGTTAACAAATCATGACAACAGTATTAAAATGCATAGCCAAAAATATAACTAACAATCAGCCTCATGACATATATATATATATATATATGCTACTCAGGACTTCTAACTACAACTACTCCTAACATACATGTATTTTATCTCAGTGTAGAGGTAATAAAAGCCTAGCCTACCTGGAAGGCAAATCCATGTGCTCCGGGTCAGTTCACGTGAGTTTTACCCTGTCTAACCACCTCCAAATGCCGCTCCACTGTCAAAATATAAATCATAATGTAATTATGGTGGTTTTGCTATAATATCTCAAGAAATAGGGGAGAATAAGTCAATTGCAACTAAAACGGAGAAAATAGGGACCACACCCAAAATTCCAAACCAACCCCCATAAAACGATCCTTACATCACCCAAAGTTTATAGCAAAAAATTTATCTCAAAACGAGGCTCAGAATAATCAGAAACAACCCAAAAATAAATGGCATTTCTTATCGAAAAGTACATAAGTGTACAATAGTTTCTCAGCCAAAAATTTCATAAAAGTACAGACAAATTAATAGAATCCAAATATACCACAATGTAGGCTTAAAAAGTAGTATAATTTAGACTTAAATAGCACTTAATTTCGATGAGAAACGGTTGCGATATCACAACTCAAAATTTCTAAAAAAAATCACAACATAACAACAACTAAAACATCATTTTCGCACCAAATGGAGCTCTATTAATTAATTCTGACATTACCACTTGTGCGCCTTACAAAAACACACAGAATAGACACAAATTTTACTAAAACTGGATTCACAAGAGATAAGAAATCACATGTCGAAGTTACCCATAAATATATTCAATATGCAGTAGAGAAACTTCACACTTTACCTTAAATGATGCTCCAAAATTGATTTTTGATACTTCTACGATGTTCCTCTCAAAAAAATATATAAGTTAGCCTTTTGAATTGCCCAAATTGGATAAAACATGAGGGAGAAATCATAATTCAAAATTTTGATCTTTTCGTTCGCAGTCTGGAAACAATTCTAGATATATGTGCACACTTGACCGGCTTTGCCACATGGCTGGCTCCCAGTGGCTCATGTAGGCACCGCCTTTAATTTTTTCAATAACTACTCAAATTTAATTTTGATACTCCGGCCTCATCCAAAATCACAAATACAATCCATATATGAAATCTGATTGGAAATGGCATTATGGACTCAACGATGTAGTCAAAATTCCTAGCAGAGGTCATTTTATTCCAATATGGGTCCCCTTTTCCAATATTAAAGCTTACAAAAGGGGTCAAAATATACCCGGAAGCCCTGGATTCACTCAACGACCAAACAATTAGTGCCAATAAATCATAAAAAATCCACGGTCACAATGCAAATGCTCCAACTGATAAAATATTCATAGGAACACAGAAATGACCTGGAGGGTCATTACAAAGACTATTCTCCTTTATAATATATATATATATTAAGGAAGAAAATCAAATTAATAATATCTATTTGGTTATGTTTACACGAATATTTATTTATTTAATAACAAGTACTATTTATATATAATTTTTAAATTGGCACGGCACATATGTGCAAAGCACGTACACTGAACTAGTACATTAAAACTATGAAAACCCTTAATAATATTATTTGAAAATTTTGTCCTTCATTAAAAGACTCTACTTTAGACAAAATCGTCTTTTACTTTTTCCCAAATTATAATTTTAGTTTTAAATGAATTTTTTCTATATAGAATTTGTGTGAAATTCTACCTAGGTTTAAAATAACACATTTACATCATATTTGATTCTTGATTGGCCTGATACTCCAAGCTATAGTTTTATTAATATGATTATGTATTCTTTGATTCTATAGAAATTTATGTAGTTTTCTAAGTTCTATCGTCTATGCTACTTGCTAGGATTACTTAATATTTGGTTCTAGGGATATTATTCTTAATTTTTGCATTATGTTTCTGATTTTTGTGTATTTTTTATTTTGTGACTTGAAAAAAGTTGTATCTCTTCAGGTATTGCTTCAAGTCTTGTTTTCCTTGAAACTGTAATTTCTTAAAGATTTTAACATGGTATTATTCATCTCTTAATTAAGTTATGAGATTTTGACCCAACTGGATATGAATATTATAATTTGTTTGCATATGGAGAATTCAAGAAAGTTTTAGAAATTTTTGTCTAGGGTAAGGCCTTTGTTTTCGTCTTAATCTTGTGTCGCAAGATACTCAATCTTTGCACAATAATCAAGGTGTCTTTATATCAATCTATAGAGTTGTAGAGCATTATATTCTAGATGATTGAAACACAAAAGAGAAGAAAAAAGTGGACGTGACAATTTAATCAGACTAATCTATAGGAAAAGATGAGAAGGCTGAGCATATTTCCTTGGATTTAGTTGTCCATGTCAATGTTTCCTTGTCATAATAGCCAATATCATCAAAGGCTAATGCTACTCGAAGCATGACCTGGAAGAGCAACAATCTCTCGATTTACAGTATGATATGTGTATGACTTATTTCATATTTATTTAATATTCAAGCTTGATATGCTTCAACAAGATGAGAAAATTAGAGAGGGTACTTCAATTTGGACATGTGAAGAGGAGATGTATGGATATCTCAACAAAGAGGTGTGTGAGGCGGGATATAGTGGATATGACTTCAAGTAGAGGCAGGTTAAAAAAAATATGTGGGAGAGATGTGTAGACTGTACATATGATGTATCTTCACCTTACCCAGGACATGTGTTAGTTTTTTTCTTTAAAGGATGAATGAGGAAGAGTCTCAATGGATTGAAATGGCTTGTGATAGCTTTCAATAATCTTATAAGCATTGAGGGGCTTTAAATAGCCAACATACAATACAAAATCTGCATAATTTAAAATTTAAAATAACCTAAAATATCTCAACAAATCAAACAACCTAACTAAAATTCAAAATTCAAATTTATCTTAAACTAAATAACTTATTTTGCTAAAAACTTCTACAGTAACTAAAAGCAAATTACAACACTCCTCCTTTATTTTAGTTACTGCAATTTACAAAAGTCTCCTCCTCAATTTCTGCGTAAGTGGTTGGTGCTGAATTATTTTGATTGTTTTTTAACTTGAAAAATTTCTTCTTCTTTCTTTTTATTTTTTTAGTTTTATGCTTAGAAAACACCACGAATGATCTTCTCTTATTTGAAAGTACTTTCATTTGGAAATTGATAGGATTTGCAGAGAGGAGTTGTGATAATTTTTCTTCAAATATAATATCACATGAAACATAGGTCTCAAAAAATGAGATTTTATTATCACTGATCAAATTTGATAAATTTTGCCAGTGAAAATTTTTAGGGCATTCAAAAAGAGACTATTGCTTGCTATTTTTACATTAAAAATTGGTTCAAAGAGTCAAAAAATAGCTCTTGCGGGTTAAAAGTAGCTCTTAAGTGTTACAAATTATGGTAGTTCTTTGAAAGAATTTACATATCTTGCCGCTGTTGATATTTTTTAAAAGATGAATAGGGCAACAAAAAGATTGAAAGAGTCTCTCAATAGATTGAAATGGCTTATGATAGCTTCTAATAATCTTATTAAGCATTAAGGGGCATTAAATAACCAACATAAAATATAAAATCTGAATAATTTAAAATTTAAAATAATCTAAAATATCTTAACAAATCAAACAACCTAACTAAAATTCAAAATTCAAATTTATCCTATACTAAATAACTTATTTTCCTAAAAACTACTACAGTAACTTAAGCAAATTATAACAACATGACCTTCGATAAGATAGTAGAAAGTTAGTATTCGTCGAGCTTCAAGGACATGACCTTAGATTAGATGGTAGAAAGTTAGTATTTCATTGATCTTTGACTCATTGTTTTGATGAATTTAGGCTTAGCAAGAGTATAGGAGCACAGTGTCCATCATAGTATTTGTTTTATACATGAATTTTCTTGCATTTGATATTTGTCACCATCGATCGTGTATTGTGTTTCAAATACCTCATTATTTCAATGTTGTTACTATTTCTTTTCCTAGAATGCTTTGTATTGATTTCCTCACTAATTGTCATGTTGCAAATACCCCATTATTTCAATATTGTTACTATATTAAAAGCATGAAGACCCTTAGAAATGCTTTTCTAATTAAATTTTTAGGTTAGTGACCCATTTTATTCATATCAACAAAGTGGGCTTAAACTAGCCAAAAGTCCAAATGGTTCAGGCCAAAGTAAATGAAAGATCGGTATTAATACTAACCTTAAAATGCAAAAAGAAAACCCTATTAGATTCCAAAACCTATCCCCAACCCCTGGTCATTGTTCACTCCACCGATTCTGATGACCTATTGGACTTTGACCAATCGCTTCCTTTTTTCCGCTTTTAGGTGATCAACTTCTTGCATGTTTAGTTCTGGGAAACCAAGTTCTTCATCTATTAAAGGTGAGTGCTCACCTTTAAATCTTTTTTCTCCATCGCAATAGTGGTCCTAAGTTTTGTTATGATGTGAGGCATAGTCTCCGTTAGAAACAAGTCTTGTGAAGAGTCAAGGCCCCTTCTTTCATGTTTGACCATGTAAGTTTTGTCCCCTTTCTCTCTTATTTCTACATACTTCATTTGCTAAGTATCCTCATTGTCAGAAAGCCCAAAGGAGACATACAAGTAGTACATAAGGCTTTTGACATGGTGTGCATAAAGAAATTAACTCTAGATGCTATCTGGCTATTTTTCTTCACCTTTTGTTGGTTTTGAAACACTTTTTGGGAGTTGCTTAGCCTAGACCTAGCTAGAATTTTCATAGTGCCTAGCTGGCCATCCATGTTGTATATATCCACTCTGTGCAAACTCATGGGCTTGTAATTAACTTAAACACTGCCTGCTACTACCTGTGCTCCTTCTCTATAGTCGTACTATTGGTATTTCTTGTTTATCAAAGTTTAGCATTCTTATTGCCATGCTAGAGAGTTGACTATATGCAGTAAAAACATGTTTATCTTCACTCTCAATGGTTGTATTAGCTATGAAATCATACAATTGATTATCTTCTCGAAACACATATGTCACCTGAATGTCATTATCCCTAATAATCAAAAGTATCTCCTCAACTATGTTAGCAATCTCCCAGGGTATCTTCCATATTTTCTATATTAAGTGGTCTATTATCAATGAATAAGTCTCTAGTAGAACTTTATTATAGCCATGTGAGCGACAATAGGTTAGTGCTGCTTTAATGGCTCTAGCCTCTGCAATAGTGTTGGTAGCTTCTCCTGTGTAGTTTGCCTTTGCAGACATAAGATCTCCATGTTCATTCCTTAGGCAAAAACCATGAAAATCTCCTCCCTGGATTCCCTTTACAAGCTCCATCTGTATTGCACTTTATCCATCCAGATTGGGGAAGCTTCCATGATGTGATTGTAGCATATAGTCTGGTCCTATATTCCTGTAACATGTCAAAGCTTTCACACTAAGTCAATAGAACACTTCCCCAGCTAGGAAAAATTCTCTTTATGAGATTGAAAATTGTCCTTTGACAATTATTTTGAAGTTTCCAATCTGTAACCTTCTTTCCATGTTTGGTAACATTCCTCCTTTTCCATAAATCCCAAATACGAATGGCTGGTATAGTAGTCATATAAGGACTTGAATCTCATGATACTTTATTGATGCTTAAAATCAAATTTTGAGAGGTGTGTGACCTATGAGGGATGCTTGTGCATGGCTTAGTGTGTCTTCATAAAGGATTTTAAGCTTGGTGGATTTTCAAGGCACCTTCTATGAGGAGTGGTCCTCACCACTGGTAGTGGAAGTTGCCTTTGGTAAGAGCCCCTACCTTCAAGCTAAGAAATTGGCTGAGGCAGCAACCAAGGGCCCTTGTACGGGCCATGCAACCCACCATGAGTCATGTGGCGTATCGTGGTACCCATCACAAGCCGTGATGTGGTGCTTCATGAAGCCCACATCCTAAAATGTGGTTCTAAGTATAAATTTAGCATAATAGAACTTGGATCATTTGTGCAGACCATTGTACGATCAGTGCACCTTTGAATGAACCATGAGGTCATCTGTACATGGAAACGACCTTAGTATAAAATTTGGCTAAGTGTCTGACGTCCTTTACTATGGACCCTTGTATGGTCTAAGGGGTGTTGCACGAACCGTGGTGCCCTTTCACGGGCCACCTATGCACTTTTTAGTTCTCGTTTTATTAATGGTATTCTTATCATTTTGGTGATTTCTAAGGGTCATTTGCGACTTTCTAAACTATCCTAAAGGTCCTATACTCCTTCATTCTTATTCAAATTCATTCATTACTCTTACAATAATCAAAGTCTGTCTTCAAAAAACTCCTCTCAAGTGTGACATTAAAGATTCAAGTCGGAAACTCAAAAATGACTTTTTTCTTAAATCAAGGTATGTGGGGTTGATTCGTTGTCCCTTTCAACCATGATGACCCCAAACATCTCTTACTTTTTAAATTATAAATTTCAAGTTTACTTTGGATGTGGGTCTTTTAAATTAATGTTGGTATTATGCAATTGAGTTATACGTTGTATTTAATTGATGCTTTAAAAGTGATTTAAGCCCAAATATGTTAAATTGCATTGATATTATGAAGGTTTGAATATGTATGTCCCTTTAAATGTTGAATTTCGGTATGAGTAATCTCAAGTATGCTTTAGTTGTGAATTTCTTCATGGATTTACTTTGATTTAATCTTATATTGTTATTTTAAGTATGAATCTCTATTGTCCATGTTATTCTCTCTTCATTCATGACATATGCTTGCAAGATCATTGATTTTCATGAAGTTCATGATATGGGTTAATGATGTTCACGCTCCAACAGTAAAGCGATCACTGTAAAGTATAAAACCTAACCAAAGGCTAGGATCGAATCAACAGGGAATACGTGATTTTGCCACCTTGATTCACCAATAATCATTTCAATCATCAATCAACTCTATTATCTAGAATGAGGAGGGTGGTTCTAATTGGTTTGAAGTAACTAAAAACTCTACTAGTAAAACGAAGATACAATCAATTTGGGGAGCAATGAAACGGCCCAAAAATATGCTTCGAAAATATTCATAATTCTAATTTCCATATATCTCAAAATTCGGGCATGATATCAAAAATCTGACTTCATATTCTTAATCAGGGGTAAAATTGAGTGAAAAATAGGTACAACTCGAATTTTAGAAGACCCATAGTGAAAAATAATATTTGCCAAAATTTTTGAAAACAGTAAGGGTATGTGATGGCTTCGCGACACAGACCTATCACAGAGTAGTATTAGTACTTCCTTAATTTTTTGTTTCAGCGTAAAGGCATTGGGGTCATGGCACCATGGCCACTTAAGAATGAAATCATCCATACTTAGTCATTTTTTAACTCCATATAACTCAAAAAACCCTCTCTAAAACTTCTCAACCATTTTATCAAAATTCTCATCCAAATTCTAGTGTCTTAAGCTTAATTTTGGATCTCAAGAACTCCATTCAAGCTTCAAGTCTCCTTCAAGTCTATATCAAGGTATCTCTAAATTTAGGTATGTGAGTTTCATCCATTGGGTTCTTTCACCCATGGAGTCCAATCTTTCTATTTTATAAAAATTGCATGATTTCAAGTTGTATTACCCATGGGTATCTATTATTATGAAATATGACCATGAACTATGTTGGCGTTTTATCAAGTATTGTTGACTATGCATGTTTTGAGCATATACTATGAATAAATCTTTGTCTATTGAGACCATACATGATTCAAGCTATAAAATCTATAGACTATTGTGAAGTTTTGATATGATTTACAAGTTACCCATTATGTGGTTTTACCATGATGTTGGTGGGCTAATTTGCATGACTTTAAGATGCATTGATTTCACTATTTCATGATCCATACTTTTGTATTTTGCATGATTTGAACATGTGCTCATATGCTCCCACCAAGTGTTCAATGAAATGTCAAGTCAAGAAATCTCATGTTATTTACATATTTTACAAGTTAAGTGACTTCATGAAGAATATGGGCTATCAAGTATGTTATGAATTCATAAAATTATCTATGATTATGCAATTATCAAGTTAAGCCCTATTTTCAAAGATTACCTCTTATGAGCCATTCATGTTAAAGCAAATGTTCATGTATGGTTATGATTTATTCTCATGTTTCAAGTTAGGATCACCATTAGAGGTCAAGTGTGTTTAAGAGCTACTCATGTCATGTTTTCATATTTATTAAGTTGTTAAAGTTATGATTATTTCAAGTATTCCCTGGGATTAAACTTAGCACTGATGGATTGGATGTCAGCGTGGACAATCTTCAAAGGTCCATACTCCTTTCCTCAAACTATATGCCAACATAAGATTATGTTATATCTTTGCTATACTAGTGGATCTATTTAGTGCACTTTATCATAAAATCTACCCCAAAATGGGACAGTCTCCCATAAAGGGGTTACTTCTCCAATATGGGATGGGCTCCCATAAGGTGAAGTATGGTTTATCTTTGCAAGTAGACCACTCTTTAATAATGAGGGGTAATCATTGAGATTTCAAGTTGTAGCTCGCTTGGTCTTATTCTTTGTCGATTGAGGTCTCTCCCATATATGTACTATGATCTATATTGAATGATTTACAAGCATGTTTTACTTCAAGCATTGATCATGCATGCCATATTGAGGCTACACTTATCTATTGCCTATTACAGTGCATTTTGACTATATTAGCTTATGTCTTGTTGCATTACATCCTACACACTTAGTACATTCAAATGTACTAATGCATATTGTATACCTACATGATATCACCATGTCGGGATCGAAGCTCCTTTTGGTCATCCTCTATATGGCTAGTTAGATTCTTCGAAGATAAGCTTGGAAAGTCCTCAAGTTCAAAGACACTATCTACTTTCTCTTAGTATCTTTAAGGCTTCTTTATGTTGAACATTTGAATTATGAAGGTAAGCCCGGAAAGTGTCTTGGCCCCTGCTCCATTTCAAGTTAGAGGTGTATGTTAGATATTAGGATACTATTGTGCTATGAGCTTGACTTTATGCTTTATATTCAAAGAATTCCCTTAGTACCGCTTCCCTATTTATTCAAATCTCTTGTGATTGTTGTTTATTTTGCTTCCATGACCAAAAATATGTGAATGATATGTTAAGAGGCTTATTTGGATTGTCTTTGAACTTTTCATTCTCCGTGTCACGTCTAGGCCCTAGGCTTGGGTCGTGACAAGCAACTTGGGAATTGTGTTACCCATGATTCGCTAACTTAAACACCCCAGCTAACATAACTCCAGTTAGGATATTGCATGCAGGATGATAACTTAGGTTCTCCCAACCCTTTTCTGAAAGCCAAGGTCGAATTTCACTATGGCGCTTCGCTGGCAACCATAGTTTTCCAAACTAACCATTATCTATTGTCTCAGTCAACGTCTCCTTGGCCAGGTTTGGTTGATTATACAAGAACACATCAATCAAATTTTATCATCCCTTTCCTTTTCCTATTCAACACTACCTAGGCTAGGATTATGACACTACACGGGATTTGATGTTGGCCACCACTAAACAACAAGCAAAACGAAGGAAAATGGATAATACATGCAAATACCTAACTCAAGAAATGCAAATAATCTAGGTTATTCAACTAAGTACCCATGGTTCCCACAACCCCAAGTTGTGGGGGTTTAGCTTCTCATAGCTTGGGCAAGAACACAAACAATGAATGAAACAAACATAGTTGAGAAATTACCCAAGAAAAATGAAGAACAATAAACCACCTTGAATTTGGATTCACAATCTTGAATGATGAAGTTGATTTACAAGTGATTCCAATCCCCAAATTGGGTCTTCAAAGTAAAACCCTAATTTTCTACTCTAAAATCTAAAGATACTCTCTATAAAATATTCTATGTGTTCTAAAATCTGATTCTCCTCTTCTAAAAATCCTAACATCTACTATTTATACTATTTACAATAAGGTCCTTAAAATAAATTAGAAAATCCGGTCGGCAGCTACTACGGCTCATAGGTACGACTTGCAGGGTGACCTACGAGTTATAATCAGGCTTTTGTTGTCAGCACTTGGCATTTTGGACTTGACTATTACAATTCATACTATGGCTCATTGTCTAATCTATGACTTATAGTGCCTTCTCGTAGTCCATGCTTGCGGTTCTTGGTTTAATTTTCAGCAACATTAGAAATGGCTATGAAGCTCCCTCCTATGAGTCGTAGTGAGGCATACCACTCATAGGTAAGCCTCGTATAGCTGACTTTAAGAAAATTAGATTCTGTATTTGAACATTGTTAATAGCTACGAGGGTCACACTATGACTCGTAGCTTAGGATATGGCTCATAGTGTGACTCGTATGTCCTAAATATCAGCAAAATATGTAACTTTATCCCAAAATCAAGTCAACCTATATTTTATACAAAAACAACATAAAAACACAATCAAACTATCAAAAGTCGCATTAAAAACACACAAAATCTCATATTTTACATATCAAATGTGTTGTATTTTGACAGCACATTAATACCATCAATTTAGAATTGTTCCTTTTCCTGAAGCGACAACTCAATCTAGATACACAATGAGCAATACATAACAATCATCCTACTGGCATATACTTCACTTAATTTTAACTCAGGTACCCATACTCGCATATTCAAAACTTGATTACGTAGCCACCAACCAAACCAAAACACGTAGATGCATTTGACAATCAAACTATGACAAGTTAAGGAGTATCAACAATCCACAATCACTAAACAAGTCATATGTTAACCATGCAATGCAAATGTCCTCGCAGAATAGAAGTCCCCTTTTTCACTCAATAAGCCTTCAAAGTATATTATGAAACTGTGAAGCATACTCACTCTCACAAATAATATTCATGCATGATGACCAATACCATAAGCTTACCCATATACTCACAACCTAGATTCTTGACTAATTGGATCAGGATCATATTAGGACTTCGTAGGCTTGTAACGTAGGCTTATGGGGCTTTGGTATGGCATTTTGGGCAATTAGTGACTAAAGGCCAACCTTGAACCATGCTTTTCAACACTTTCACCTTAACAACTCAATCATTTACACTTTGTTCTCCCTTAATCATCATTTTCAAGCTTCTTCAGGAAATTTCTTTTCATTTTTTAGCTTGTGCCTTATTTTTAAACTCATTTTGCTTTTTCACTCATTCTAAGGCATCTTTTCCTCTTTTTCCCTTACCCAGTACATGACTTTCCATTCTTTCTTCTATTCCCAACTAATCACCTTATGTTTTCTATTATACCGCAACATATGCCATACATGATGATGTTCACGCTCTAATAAGAAAGTGATTATTGTCAGCAATAACTTAATCGAAGGTTAGAGTCAAATCCACAGAGAATATAGTTTTGATCACAAGAATTCACTATCAATCATTTTGAGTATCGATAACTAAAGTCTCTAAGTGGTGGGTAGGTTTGTGATTCAAAAATAAAATAAAATAAACGCTATGCTAAAATGCAGAAAAATACTCAATTTTAGGGACAACATAGGAACTGTGTCCCCCATGGTTCTTTGACTCGATTACCTTAGGTAATATAACTACAATTGGAGATCCGCATGCAGGATGGTAACATAGTTTTTTCCAGCCCTATTGTGAAGGTGAAGGTCAAATTTCACCATGGCGTTTGGTCGGCTACCATGGCGTGCCAAATAACTGTTACCTATTGTACCAGTCAACCTCCCCTTGATCAGGTTTGGTTGATTATATGATAACACATCAATCGAATTCTGTCATCTACTTCTCTTTTCCTATTTATCACTACCTTGGTCGGGATTGTGACAGTAGGCCGAATTTGGTGTTGGACACCACCAAACAACAATCATAATGAAGGGAATAAATAATACATGCAAAACCCCAGTCATAGAAATGCAATAAACCTAGGTTATCTCTAGTCAAATACCTATGGTTCCTACAACCCCAAGTTATGGGTGCTTAGCTACTCATGGCTAAGGCAAAACAACTAAAAATACAAATAAATGACATGGTTGAGAATTTTTTCCAAGGCAATGAAGATTGAACACATGACAAGTTGCAAACCACAAGCTTGATAGATTGATAATAAGCACAAAGCAAGGTTTACAATCACCAAAATTGGGTTTTCCAAGAGAAAAAGACAAGCTAAGCTAAAAACCTAAGAGTTTTCTTGAGAGCATATTGAAAGATGAGACATTGTTCTCTATTTCGAATCTCTCTTTTTAAAACCCTAACTTAAACTATATATAGTTTTACAAAATAAACCTAAAAAAGTACACAGAAAAGATACCTAGAAGCTGATACGCCTCATAGGTACGACTCGTAGGATGGCCTGTGAGTTATAATCGAGGTCTCGTGTCAGGTTCTTGGCATCTTGGACTCAACTAGTATGACCCACTGGTATGAGTTGTAGGCTACGACTTATACACTTCTCTCGTAGTCTAGGCCTTCAGTTTTTTGTCCAACATTTTGGCTCTCTGATCCGTGCTACGAGTCTACCTATACAAGTCATAGTACAACTTATGACTTGTAGGATGGACTTGTAGGGGTGACCTCAACTTAGCAATTTCTGAGTTTTGGTCTTTGTTTCTTGCTACGACCATACCCAATGATCGTAGCTTGGGCTATGACTTGTAGGTGAGCTCGTATGTCCTATACTTCAGCAAAATCTGTAACTTTTTATAAAATCATGCCAAACTAACTTTTCTGCAAGAACAAAACAAAAACACATAAAAACCATAAAAAGTTGCATTAAGAACTCACAAAATCCTTTATTTTAAGCATCAAGTGTGTTGTAGTTTGACAGCACATCAATACCCTTAACTTAAAATTATTGCTTGTCCTCAAGCGACAACTCAATCTATGTAGACAATGAGAAATACATAGTAGTTATACCAATGACATATACATCTTTCATTCTAATCCAGGTACCCAACTATTATTTTCAAAACCAGATTGCAAAGTTACTGAGCATAACAAAACATGATGATAAATTAATGATAAGATAAGGAGTATCAACCATCCACAATCACTGGTGCAGCCATATACTAATTAAGTATTGTAAATGCCCTCACAGAAAAGAAGTTCCTCTTACTCACTCAAGAAGCATTTAGAATTCATAGACTGGGGAAGCATTCTCACTCTCACAATTGAAATTCATGCACACCGACTAACACCATAGGCTTGCCTTTATACTCATCTTCTGGCTTGATGATAAAGTGGATTTGGATCACTTTAGGACTTATAGTCTTGAAACATAGGTTTAGAGGGCTTTGAAAGGGCATTTTAGACAAGTAGTGACTAAAAGCTATCCTTGAAAAATGTTTACCAACATCTTTTGCTTTCATAATCCAACCCTTTTCATTAAATACACCCTTATTCTCCTATTTCAAACTTTTTTCTCGAGTGCTTTCTTTCTATTTTCAGCTATGCCTTATCTCAGAACTTAATACGTGCTACTTTTTCTGAATTCAAGGAACTTTTCATTTCTTTTTTTTTCTTCAATTGGCTCATGATTTTTCATTTCTTTCTTTATTTTCCAACTAACCACCTCATTGTCATTACTTTACCACAATAAGGGTCACCCTTAACTTAGGCTTTTAGCCTGAGATGAAGTACACAATATTCATTCCCCAAACCAGGGCTATAATTTGTAGCCACCCTCAACTTAGGCTTTTAGCCTCAATTAAGGTTCACATGTTCAAGGATAGACCAGGGCCAATAT
>JAOTQJ010004210.1:0-25872 GCA_025642045.1 Solanum sejunctum
ATCGCCACTACTCTGGATGATGGATCCCAGATACTTAAAGTTTTCCCTCTTGGGGATAGGTTGAGTGGCAAGCCTCATATCATAGTTTGCTACATCCCTCTCAACACTAAATTTGCACTCCAAGTATTCAGTTTCGGTCCTGCTAAATTTGAATCCTTTGGACTTCAAGGCGTGTCTCTAGGTCTCCAACCTATTATTAACTTTAGTTTGAGTTTCATCAATCAGTACTATATCATATGCAAATAGCATACACCATGGTACCTCCTCCTGGATAGATCACGTTAGCTCATTCATCACCAAGGCAAATAAAAAAAGGGCTCAACAGAGATCCTTGGTAGAGGCCCATGTCAACAGAAAAATACTTTGAGTTTCCTCCCACTATTCTTACTCGAGTTTTGGCTCCATTGTACATGTTCTTAATCGCCCTGATATATGCCACTGGGATACCTTTCGCCTCTAGACACCTTCACAAGACATCCCTTGGGACTTTGTCATATGCCTTCTCGAGATCAATAAACACCATATGAAGGTCCTTCTTTCTTTCCCTATATTTCTCCACTAACTTCTAAACAAGATGAATTGCTTCAGTAGTTGACCGCCCCCGCATGAATCCAAACTGATTCTTCGAGATAGATATTACTCTTTGCACCCTTATATCCACTACTCTCTCCCAGACCTTCATAGCATGGCTTGATAACTTGATACCCCTGTAATTGTTACAATTTTTAATATCTCCCTTATTCTTGTACAATTTAACCATTGTACTCCTCCTCCATTCATTAGGCATCTTGGCAGTCTTCATAATAGCATTGAACAATCTAGTCAACAACTCAATGCCATCCTTGACCATGTTCTTCCAGAAGTCTACAAGAATCTTATCGAGCCCGATCGCCCTCCCCCTCTTCATCCCACTAATAGCCTGTCTTACCTCTTCAACTCTTAATCTCCTACAATACCCAAAATCATGATGGTTTTGGAGTGTTCCAACTCACCAAACTCAATATCTCTATCTCCTTTTTATTTAAGAGTTTATTAAAGTATGCTTGCCACCTTAATTTAATGGCAGTGTCATCAACTAACACCTTATCCTCCTCGTCCTTGATACACAGCACTTGGTCCAAGTCGTGAACTTTCCTTTCTCTTACTTTAGCAAGTCTATACAATCTCTTATCCCTACCTTTATGACTTAACTCCTCATAAAGGCGCTCAAATGCTACTGACTTAGCATTCGTCACCACCTTTTCAAGTAGGTTTATTGAAGTAGAAATAAGGAGTAAGTTCCTTTAAGACAAAAGTCTTTACGAAGGTATAGAATAGAAAATGAGAAAGTAAGCTTTGCATAAATGTGCTCATCTTATGTGTAACATGTTGTATCTTTTGGTTAACTTGAACTTGATTAGAGTATGCAACAGACTTAGGATTTGATAACAGTTATAGGTATAAATTAATGAAGTGTGGTACACGAGGAGGAGAGGATGTTTGAGGAGAGTCACCAAACTTGGAAGTGATCAGCCATAGCTCTTGATATGAAGTTCTCCTACCCCTATATTAGACAAGTGATCATCTTTTGAAGTCATAGGGAAAGTTGATTGGAGCATTCCAGATTGTAACCCTTTTTTCATTGAAATGACCCCAAAAACGTGCCCAAAATGTGCTTCAGAAATGTTTAGATCATAATTTTTATATATCGTAAAATTCATGTGTGATATCGCAAATCTAACTTCATAATTCTTATTCAAGTGTTCATTTTAAGTGGTAAATAGATCTAACCTCGATTTTAGAGCAAAGGATTAGCAATTTCAAATTTTCAAATTTTTGATTTCCACTATTGATCGTCGATAGTACCGCGACGCGCAGCCATCGCGGACTAGTGTCAATCTATCTTCCGTGATAGGTCTGCATCGCAGACCAAAGGCAAACCTGTGTAAATTATGCCCAGTTATTTTTCTTGCTGTCCAAGACTTTTAAGTCATTGTCCTAAGTGTTCCCAAATGTGAATGTGCCTATACGTAGCCATTTTGTATCCTCATATCATTCTAAACATTCCCCAATACTCACCAAAATACTTAGCCAAATATTTCACTCCTAAATTCAAGTCTCAAACCTTCACAAGATTTCAAATTTCTCATTCAAGCTTCAAGTCTCCATTTCCAATCTTCACCAAGTTCATCACCAAAGCTAAGTTGTGTGGGTTTCTTTCATGGGTTTCTTCCATCCATGATACACAAGTTTTGTTTTATCCTAAATTGCATGATTTAAAGTTGATTTACTCATGGGACTTATTTATTATGAAATTCACTGCATACTATGTTGGGCTTTATTAGATTATAACCGTTTTGCTATGTTTTGGGCTATGAATCTAAGGTTTATGGTTTGAATTGATAAAGGGGTCTTGATGTATATTATTTGAAGGTGTTACTAAGTATTTATTAATGGATTTACACTAATTTTTCTAGCATGATTTCACTCTTGAATTGTATGATTTTAACTAGCATTACACACCCTCTAAGTGTTTGATAAAATGTCTGGTTATAGATTCTTGAGAAATTAAAGGTCCAATGAATGACTTATGATTTTAATGACTATATGATAATGAAATGATGATGAGATGATGATGAAGAAGAATGTATGTGTATGATAATGGAAGGAGTCTATGTGTGTGTATACGTATGTATATATACGATACTATCTCTATATAGTGTTAGGGATGAACAAGTCTAACTTGGGGTGTTATAGGCCTAGGTAACCTATCAAGGGGTTGGTACCTTTTTCGCCTAGCTCGTGGGGCAGCAGTCCCTCGTAACCTTGTTAGGGGTTGGTACACATCAACCTTGATGAGGGGATTGTACTCTGTCAACCTCGGTGGAGGGTTTGTACTCCATCAACGTCGGTGGGAGGTTTGTACTTCATCGACCTCATGAAGGGGTTTGTACCTCATGCACCTATCCAAGGGGGTGGTAGGCCTTTGCTTCTACTATAATGGTCACTCCTTCATCTCGTATTATGTTCTATATAAGCATTAATTTACTTCAAGCATCATTATACATGTCATATTATTAGTATGCTATCTATTGCTTATGATTATGCATTTAGCTTATGATGCCTATATCTTATTGCATTGTATCTTACATACTTAGTATATTCAAATGTAGTAACACATACTTTATGCCTACATAATGTCACCATGTGGGAACCGGTGTACCGATTGATCATCCACCTCAATGTGGCTAGTAAGACTTCTATCAAGCTTGTTTGTCAGCCCTACATTCAGGGCACATTACTTTAGATATATCCTATGTATTAAGACTTTCTCTCTTTGACGTATGTATTAAGTATGAGAGTTAGTCCGATTACTGTATCTTGGCCCCTACTCTTATCTATGTAGTAGAGGTGTTGTTTGACATGTGATGTATCTATGCTATGAGCTTGACTCTATTGACTTTTGATGTTTATGATATAGGAGCTTATCCTTAATCCCGATTTCCCTTGTTTATGTTTATCTCTTATTGTCATTCTACTTGCTTTCGTGACCAAGGATATGTAATAATATTCTATGAGGCTTGTTTGGAGTTCCTTTGAGTTTCCCATTTGTTGGTCATGGCTAGGCCCTAGGCTTGGGTCATAATAAACTTGGTATCAAATCACTAGGTTGTTTGGTCTTTGGCGTCCAACACACTGTATTAATTAGAGTTCTATTCATTGTTGTGAAGCATGCCATGACTATGAAGACGAGGCTATAAGGTGTTTTAAGAAATGTTTCACTTTCTTCATGATCTACGTTGTAAGATAAAGCTAGGTCCCATAGGGTTTATTGCTAATCCCTAACCGTTATATTACAAGATATGTCTCAACCTACTTAGGATGGTGATATGAGAAATGTGGAGGTTCACAATGCTCTTTGGGTGTTGTCCAAAACGGTGACAAAATTGGTAACTCTACTCGATCAACAAGCGAGTGCTCTCAATACTTCAAATAGTAATAGGAAAGGTAAGGAGACAAAGAGGGCCCATCATGAAGGGAAGTTCCAAAGTTCCAAATGTAGAGGTGGTAGGGGTGTGGTTCCTTATATTAGGTGTCCAAGATGTAGTCAAGGAGGGTCACAAGACAATAAATTTCCCTCATAGACGCAATAAGAGTAAAAGAAGCGATGATGGGGTGTTTTGTCCAATACGCCCAAAAGGTGGGAGGAAATATGGTGGTGCATGTTGGAGAAACCCAAGTGCATGCTTTGAGTATGGTGAGATGGGCCACAAAATTCTGAATTGCCACTATGCTCTAGATAAGGGTAAAGGTGGTCATGTTGATCAAGTGACTCAAGAAGGAGATGAGGTGCCTGATATTGCTAATGGTATGTTAAAATTTTCTTTGGCTTTAATATGTGTGCATTTATGGGCCTGGGTGCCACTATCTCATTCAGTATTCTTTTGGTTGCTAGTGGGTTTCATGTGTGTTCCAAAATCTCTTTGGTGTCTATCTCATTGGTGAGCCTATTGTTGTTTGAAGGTTCATAGGTTTTGTTCCGTGTTTATATTAAATTGGGTCTTGCCTTGTGACTTATTGGGTTTATTATGGTGGATTTTGATGTTATGCTTTGGATAGGGTAGTTGTGTTGGTGTTGTGTCCCCATTGAGTGTAGGGCTCATAAAGTTAAATTTCAATTCCATATAAATTCGTCTTTAAGTGGGGGCTTATAAAGATGTTGCAAATAGGTAGGTCCATTTCTTGTGCTATGGTATGCTCGATCTCTAAGGGTTGCATTCTTTGTCTAGTGGGGGTTAGGGGTGTTGAACCTAAGTTATTTTTATTCAAATTATTTTGGGTGGTAGATGAACTCTTGAATGTCCTTTCCAATAATGTGGATTTTGGGGAAGTATCTTTTGGCTTGGCTAGTGCACCAGTTATGTTTATAAGTCTCATGAATATTAGGCCCTACCTTATTATATTTATGATAGCTTGGGTGATGAGAGGTTGGCTTGCCCCTGGGAGTGCGGGGGTGCATGTGAGTCATTTGATGGTAGTACTACAAGGTGTAGGGGAGGAAAGGTGATTAGAGATTGGCCTAGACCTTTAACCCATTGCATATTAGGCGCTTCTTAGGCTTAGTGGGTTATTACCAGAGCTCGTGAGTAGGTTTCTTTCTATTTCTTCTCATGTGGTTTAGTTAACGCCAATTAAGGCTCATTTGAGTGGGTCGATGAGTATGAATAGAGTTCCTAAAACCTTTAGGGTTAAGCTTGTGTCCGCTTTTATCTTAGCTCTACCGATAGGATTAGAAGGGGGTTGTTAAGTATTGTGATGCTCTGAAGAATTGATTGGGTTGGAGTCCTTGGGGTAGTTTGGCTACTCTTATATCATACTTCCAATAAGTGTAGGGCCTATAAGGTTGTAATATGATGGTTAAGGATGGACGATCTATTTGGTCAACTATGCTAGGGATAATGCTTCTCTAAGATTAATTTTGGTTTGGGATTTGTCTCCAAGTGAGGATGAGAGTAGATGATATCACTAAGTAGCTTTTCGGACTAGGAATGGGCATTTGAGTAGTGATGGAGTTGTTTGGATGATTTATGCACCAGTTATGTTTATGACTTTCAAGAATAGGGTCTTAAAACCCTACCTTGGCATGTTTGTGGTGACCCCTAGTAGTGGAGCATTAAATTGTGTAGAGCTTGTGAACTATTTGGGGTAGTATTGCAAGTCTTGGGAGATGAGATGTTGTTTGCTAAAAATATGTTAGGTGTGATTCAAGGGTAACAAGAAGGTGGTTAGAACTCCTTGAGGACTATGATATGAGTGTGTATCCTTTTTCTCCAATAAGGCTAAGGTTATGATCGATGCTCTAAGTAGGGTGCCTATGGGTAGCCTAGCAGATGTTGATGGTGGCAATAAAGAAGGGCCTAGGGAGGTGCATCAGTTGGCTAGATCGGGCATTAGGTTAGAAGAGGTGGGCAATGGAGGTGTTATTGTTGTTAATGGTTCTAAATCTTCATTGGTTGATAAGGTAAGAGAAAAGCTAGATCTTGACCCCTCCTTGTTAGTATTGAAGGCCTTGATGAAAGAGGGCAAGGTGGAGGTTTTCTCCCAAGGGGGAGGGTACCAAGGTTGGTTGTGAGTGACTTGTGTTGATGGCTTGAGAGAAAGGATCCTCGACGAGGCCCATAATTCTTCTTATTCAATTCACCTCAGTTCTACCAAATGTATAGAGACTTGAGGGATATGTATTGCTGGGGAGGCATGAAGAAAGACATTGCAAAATTTGTGTTCGATTGCTATAGTTACCAACAAGTCAAAGCCGAACATCAAAGGCCAGGTGGCCTAACTCAAGAGATAGAGGTTCCTAATTGGAAATGGGAAGAGATTAATGCGGACTTGTTGTTGGAATTATCATCTTCCGCTGAATGAGTTTGCCTACAATAATAGCTACAATTCTAGCATCGGTATGGCTCCTTTTGAGGCTCTTTATGGTAGACATTGTAGATTACCGATCGGGTGGTTTGAAGTTAGAGAGGTGGATATATTGGGACAACATCTGGATATGGAGGCTCTTGATTAGGTTAGGATGATTGGTGAAGGGTTGAAGACGGCCCAAAGTCATCAAAATTCCTATACCGATAAGAGGAGAAAGGATCTTGAATTTAAAGTTGGTGATTGGGGCTGTTTGAAGGTTTCACTCATAAGAAGTGTAGTTTGCCCTAGTAAAGAGGGAATTGAGTTCATGGTTAAGAGCCTTAATAGGTGTTCGATGAAGATTAGTGAGGTTGCATTCGAATGAGAAGTGCCTTGGGACAAGGATATGGTTTGTCTGATTTTTCATATTTCTAGGATTGTGGAGCTTTGTTGGTGATTCGAGTGTTATAAGACTCTTAAGGTGATAGACGTTGTGGAGGATGGGTCAACTTATGAGGAGGTCCGGTGGAGAAGTTGGGTGGATATGATAAGGATGTAGTGTCCATCAAGAAGATAGTTTCTCTCGGGGAATCGGAGCAGGCATAAAAAAGTGATATCCATACCTCTTTCATTCTATTGAAGCTTATGATAATATGTCAAGACTCTTCTCATAATTTCAAGCCATATTTTCAGTCCCTATTTCATTTGTATGCATTCACGTTTATGTTAATAAATTTATGAAGATTTTTGAAACTTAAGTTGAGATTTTTGAAAATGATGTTTAAGTGCATTGTTGCATCTCTATGTGGGGTGAAATGGTCATCCTTGTGTCTCTTATATGCATTTCTTTGAAATTTGAGGATGAATATTCCCAAGGGAGAGATATTGAAATGACCCCAAAAAAGTGTCTAAGGTGCCCGGAATCGTAATTTCCATATAACTCGAAATTCATGTGTGATATCGAAAATCTGACTTCATATTCTTGTTCAGGAGGTTATTTTGACTGGAAAATGGGTCTAACCCTAATTTTAGATCAAACAATTAGCAATTTGAAATTTTTAAAATTTCTCTTTCTAGAATCGATCCGCAGAAATGCTGTGATACATAGCCGTCGCCCGACTAGTGTAAATTTATCCTCTCGATAGGTCTGCATTGCGAACCAGACACAAACCTATGTAAATTTTGCCCAGTTATTTTCTTGTGGTCCAAGGCTTTTAAGTCTTGGGGCTAATGTCCCCAAATGTGAATATACCTATACTTATCTATTTTTCACCATCATATCATTCTAAACATTCCCAATACTCACCAAAACACTTAGCCAAATATTTTACTCCTAAATTCAAGTCTCAAGCCCTCACAAGATTTCAAGGTTCTAATTCAAGTTTTAAGTCTCCATCTCCAATCTTCACCAAGTTCATCTCCAAAGCTAAGGTATATGGGTTTCTTTCATGGGTCCCTTCTACCCATGTACCCAAGTTCCCTTTTACCCTAAATTGCATGATTTAAAATTGATTTACTCATGGTCTTATTTATTATGAAATTCATTGCATACTATGTTGGGGTTTATGAGATATTGACTATTTACTATGTTTTGGATTATGAATCTAAGGTCTATTGTGAGAATTGATGAAGGGTTTTGATGTATGTTGTTTGAGCGTGTTATCAAATATCTATTGATGGCTTTACACTGATTTTTCTAGCATGATTTCACTCTTGAATTGCATGGTTTTACATTTTAAATACTCCATATTTTCATTTTAAATAACGGCAATTAACTGAGTAAAGACTATAATAAAGAAGAAAACTTCTCTATATCAATATTGTTATATAATATTTAAATCTATATTCTTCCCAATTCACAAAAGTAACAAAATGTGCCCTTAAGCTCATTTTGTCAGTGAACCAAACTTTTGAATCTTTTAAAAACTAAATTATACCTTTTAATATTCCATGAATTTAGTAAACTCTAAGATTATGTTCAAATATCTAATGACATCATCTTTACGATAATATACTAACAAGAAAAGAATTTTGAATAGCATATAATGTGAAAAAGAGGACAAGATATAAAGGTATTTCATAATTGTGTCGACCTTTTTAACATTGCTTCTTTTTGTTATATTTGACAACTCTTTCATTCTCTTTTCCATCCTTCCCCTACCTGGTTTCTTCATCTTTTCCATCCCCATCGCTCGCACTTACCTTGTTCTCATTTTCTTCTGCTTCCACGCATCTAGATTTTTAACATAGAGCCTTTTCATGAGTCTCTTCTTTCCCTTCTTCTTCTACCTCTTCTTCAGCATCATCTTCTTCTAATATATAATCCTCTGTACTATCATCATCAGAAGAACTACTATTGTTATACCTCGCCTAAGTTTTCCCTTTTGTCTTTGCACTCTATCAATGTTTGACATTTCTTTCTTCGTCTTTCTTTTTACCTCTAACTCCTCTTTTTACACAGTCATTGTTCCAAATAATTTAAAGTCTAATATTCCTTTTCTATCATTATCAAATATTAAAAAATCTTCAAACTCTGGAGTGCTATAGTCAATGAATTTCTCTCATCCACACTAAAAATAAAAATCTCTTCCTTGTTTGACCAGACCTATAGGCCACATATTGCCAAATCGATTCCTCTGGAAAACATTCCTAGTAATCTTTCCATTCTTATAATTTGTATAACCTATAGGAATTTTCTGTGAAGAAAAAAAAAACTTTATTTTTGAAAAAATATATATAGAACAATACTTGTTTTCCTAGGGAATTTTTCCTGATGGATCATTTCGGTAATATGTGGCCTATAGTGTGTCCAAACAAGGAAGAGATTTTTATTTTAGTATATATGGTAGAAATTCATTGAGGATAACACTTTAGAATTTGGAGACTTTTTAATATTTGATAATGATGGAAAAGGAGCATTTGACTTTAAATTATTTAAAATAAATGAACGTGTAAAAAAAGGGGTTGGAGGTAAAAAGAAAGAGGAAGAAATAAATGTTGAACATCAATAGAGTGTAGAGACAAAAGGAAAGACTTGGGCTACATAAAATAGCAGTACTTCTTCTTTAGATGATGGTATCGATAATTACATTGTAGAAGAATATGATGTTAAGAGGTAGAAAAGGAAGAGAAAGAAGAGACTCCTAAAAATGCTTCATGTTAAAAATATAGAAGCATGAAAGCGGAAGAAGATGAGAATAAGGAGGGGTTGATGGATGGGGGTGAGGAAAATGAAGAAATAAAGGAGGAGGAGGATGAATAAGAGAATGAAATGTTTGTAAAAATATAAGAAAAGGCATAACATTAAAAAACTAGATACAATTATGAAATATCTTTATATTTGTTCCTATTTTTTACATTTTGTGCAATCCAATTCTTTTCTTGTTAATATATTACTCTAAAGATGATGTCATTGCATATTTCAAAAAAATCTTAGAGTCTTATAAATTCATAGAATATTAAAAACTATAATTTAGTTTTTAAAGATTCAAACGTTTGATTCAGTGACAGAATAAGCCTAAGGGCGCATGTTTTAGTTTTGTAAATAACAAATAAGAATAGATTTAAATATAATTATATAAAAAAAATTACATATGATAATATTTTTCTTTATTCAAGTTCGTGTTTAATTAACTAGCATTATGTAAAATGAAAAGATGGAATATTTGTGAGTTTTCATGAGATTTAAGTTTGTGAACTTGGGTAACTAAGTTTCTTAATTCAACTGGATGCAAAAAAGTCACTACATGCAAGGTGACGGATGCTCCTGACCATTATGGTGTAGGTATATTCAAAAGTGAATATGCCACTCAGCCAACAAAATCTTAATTTGTTGCAAAATTACAAGCAAATAGGAAAGATCAACTAGTAAATAAAAGCCTATAACTATATATTATAGTGATAATTTTATAGTTTAATGCTATAACATTCTCATTTAACAAAGTCTTTATTCTTAATTGTAGTACATCATAATAAATGTGGTGATATATTAAAAACTTGAACTCAGTTAAAGAATCACCATTCGGGACTTTGATGATAGGGAATTTGAGACGAAAGTTAATAAAGGGAATAAAAGCAGAATATGGCTAGTTGACGGATGATATACCTTATGTAGGCGGAACCTTGTAGAGAACAATAATAGGTTTACTTGTGAATCTGCTAGAGGAAAATGCAGTAAAAGGATCTACTACAAGTTCAAATGCCGAAGGACCAAGTTCCCGTCCCAACAACAAATAAAAGAACTACTTTTCTCTTATTCAACATAGAATTTAATTTTTATGGTCTATAAGTACTATGTTTATTTGACAAAAAAAATAAAGATTGTTTTAGTTAGTATTATTAATATGATAAAAGATTGAGCACTATTTTACTTTAATCTTATTAATGAATTTTATATAGGTGTAAATATTTATGTCGAATGGTAGTAACTTGAATCCACTTAACACATTAAGATTTAGTTCTTCTTATTATTATTTTTTTATCTACAAATCTTCTTGAGAGTGAGCACATTCAATTATATTTTTTAGATTTTTAAATTGTTAGAGAGTATGCTATCCTCCTTATTTATTTATTTTCGATCCGCAACATGCTCTTCACATGTTTGATTTATTTTAATCATGAATTACCCATGTAAATATTTTGTTGGGAGTAGTGATGAGTTAAAACTCCACTTAAAACATTAACAACCAACACATACTATCATGAGAGCAAACATATATATAACGTGCCCCTATTGTGTAGCAATACATTTTTTTAATTATTATAATTATTTAAGTATGGACAAATATTTAATTGATGGTCGACGGTGAAGCTTGAACTCAACTAAAATTAATTATACTCTAACGAACACTTATTTTAAAATAATTTCAGATCTTTATAAAGCTCTATACGTGCATTAAGCACATCAAAATAAATTATGTTGATAAATGGTAATGAAAATCATACTCAAGAGCTTTATTTATGTGATGAAAGACTACAAATATGATTTGATTTCAAACATGTCTATGTCACGCCATGAGCCTTCACCTTGGACGTGGCCGACACTTGGAAACAATTGTTGATCCCTAAGTGAACCCTTGGCTATCACGACCTGGACATACGGCCTACGAGTGACACGGCGAAAGGAAATCCGAGAGTCCCTAAACTAGCCTCAAATATCCACATTCACATCATCGTTTTCGAAGCATAAATGAATAATAAACGCACCATTTTAAGGGACAGGAAAGTAGGACTAATGTGCTGTCAAAATACAACACATTTGATGCTTACAACATAGGATCTTGAGTGTTCTCAATGCAACATTTATGGTTTTTATGTGTTTTTGGTATTTAGTTTGCACAAAAGCAGGTTAGCATGATTTTGGAGTAAAAATGCCAACTCTTCTAGTTTTTGATGTTTTATGGGACCCTCTACGAGTCATAGAGGATTCTAGGAGTCATGAAATGGGTTTCATGAAGATTTCTAGTGAAAGATGAGATCTGAAGTTCATCTATACGATACTTGTATAAGAGTCATAGATTACTCTACGGTCCGTATGGCGTGGTTTCGCAAAGAATTCTAGTGAGTTCCAATGAAGGACAAGTCGATGTAGATGAAGTCTACTAGAGTGCAACATGAGTCGTGAATCCATCTATGACTCATAAGGTGGATTTGTAGCAGTGATGTCCAAGATCACAAAAGCTGAATATGAGACTCCGAGTACAACTCATAAACTAGTTTTCGAGTCATAAATACCTGTCGTAGAAATTCGATGACCAATTTTTCTATTTTTAATGACTTATGTTAAAATACTAAAGATAGTAATTTTAGGTTAATTTTTAGGGGAGTACAATAGAGAACATCATTAGAAAATACTTTTAGGGTTTTGCTCCTGGAGACTTCAATCTTTGAGGAGAATACATTTATAAATTCATTGTATATTTAAATCTTATGATACTCAATATATTTTGGATTTGTTTGTTCTTCAACTCAATTGGGTAAGTGATTAATTATGTTTTCTCAATTTCTGATTTCTTTATCTACCCATAGCATGAATAGCTAAATTCACAACTTGGGGTTGTGGGAATCATGAAAATCTAACCAAATAAACCTAGATAATTTGCAATTCTTGGAATGGGTATTTACATGTATTTGTCAATTCTCTTTGTTTCATATGTTTTCTAGTGTTTCCAACATAATAATATGCCTAGTGTTACCTTCCAAATCCAAGTGGTAATGAATAGGAAAAGAGATTGATTAACAGGATTCAATGATGTGTTATCATCTAATCAACCAAACTAGACCAAGGAGAGGTTGATTGAGACTATGGGTAGTGGTTAGAATTGCACAATATAGAGACGGGTCAAGTCTTATAGTGAAATGTACCTCTCATCTTTGGTCAAAGGGCTTGGTGAACTTAAATTACCGTCCTACATGCTATACTTTAGTCAAGAATTGGGTTATCCGGGGATATTGAGTTGGTGAATCTGGGGAACACAATTTTCAAGTTGCTCTCCGTTGTTGACTGTCTCTTAGTTTAGTTAGTTTAGTTTATTTTCTTGTCAAACATTACAAACCCACCATTTGGACAATCGAATTGTTAATTACTTGAATTGAATAGTGGTGAATTCGTTGTGAGTCTCCATATTCTCTATGGGATTCGACCTAACCTTGGTTATGTTTTATATTAGACAACCACTATTTTATCCTCCAAAAGAGAGGTTTAAAGTCATGACCCAAGCCTAGGCCCTAGACGTGACATGGCGAATGGGAACCCAAAGGGACCTAAACAAGTTTTTTAGCATATCATTTACACATTGTTGATCGCAGAAGCAATTAAACAACAATAATAGAGTCGAAATAAGGATAAAGGGACTAAGGGATGTCTTTAATAGCATAAATCATCAAAATAGTTAAAACTCAAAGTATAGTTGCATAACTTGTCCAACAATACCTCTAACATAGATTGGGCAGGGGTTAAGACAAACGTTTTGCGCTCACCCTCATATTCATAAGCATCTAAACAAAGAAAAAAAATCTTTACATAAAATATTATCAATAGCTATTGGCAGTACGGACCTAGCAACACCCAATAAGGTGGTCAAGGTATATACCACACGATATGGTAGTATGAACCTAGCATCCCCGACAAGGTGGTCAAGGTATATACCCCTCAACGTGGTAGGACGGGCCTAGTACCCCGTGACAAGGTGATTAAGGCATAGCACCCCCTCAACAAGGTGTGGTCACTTGCAACACTATAGATACATTTTATGAAATTAACACGTACGTACATTGCTTTCATCATCATAAAGCCACTTAACTCAAAAGCCATGTAATAGACCTTTAATAACTCAAAAACTCTAAACCAGTCATTTTATCAAACACTTGGGGGGGAAGTGTGATGCTAGTTTAAAATTATGTAATTCGAGAGTGAAATCATGTAAGAAAACTTTATGTAAATCAACTTACCAAGACTTGGTAACACCCTCATGCAAGATACACTAAAAACCTTCATCAAATATCAACATAGAACATAGATTCGTAGCTCAAAATATGCTTAATCAGTCCACATTTCCTAAAAAAAAACAACATATTTTATAATAAATTTATAGTAAGCATATCCATAAGTAAATCAACTTGAAAACATGTAATTTGTATAAAAAGAAAGGTTGGGCACCATGGGAGAAAGGACCCAATGGTTGAAAACCATATGAAATTACTCAAAAAATGCCCAAAAATGTGCCTCGAAAGTGCCTGAAATCCTAATTTCCATATATCTCAAAATTCGTGCATGATATCGGAAATCCAACTTCATATTTTTGTTCAGGGGGTCAAATTGAGGGGGAAATTAGTCTAACCCCAATTTTAGAGAAAATGAATCGCAATTTTAATTTCCCAAAAATCAATTGCTAGAGAGGTTTTCACGCCCCTGCCATGACTCGCCAAGAGCGCCCCTTAGTACAAATTTTGCCCAATTTTTCTATATCAGTCCAAGGCTTTGGGTCTTGGGCCTAAGTATTTCCATGTGTGAAAATACCTATAGTTAGCCTTATTTCACCTCATATCATTCAAGACATTCCCAAATACATGCCCAAACACTTAGAAAATTTTTCAGCTAGTAAATTCAAGTCTCAAACTCATCCGGATTCTAAAGTTATCATTCAAGCTTTAAGTCTCCATCTTCAACCTTCTACAAGCTATTCTCCAAAACTAAGGTATGTGGGTTTCTTTCATGGGTTTCTTCCACCCATGATATCCAAGATCTCTTTTACTTAGAATTGCATGATTTAAAGTTGATTTACTCATGGCTCTAATCTATTATTAATTTTGATTGCACAATATTTTGGGGTTTCATGAAATTATGGTTATTTTAGCTTGTTTTGAGCTTTGAATCTTAGATCTATTGTGAGATTTTATGAAGAGTGATTGATGTATATTTCTTGAGGTTGTTACCAAGTATCTATTGTTGGTTTTACATTGAATTTTCTAGCATTATTTCACTCTTGAATAGCATGGTTTTACACTAGCACTACACACTTGCCAAGTGTTTGATAAAATGTATAAATTATGATTTCTTGAGGAATTGAAGGTTCAATGCAGTCTTATGAGTTGAATGACTATATGATGATGAAATGAATATATGTATATGGTTGCCCTCTCTATAGTGTTAGAATGTTACCATGTCCTCCTGGGGGGTTACACGCCCGGTAACCATATCGAGGGGTTTGTACCTTGATAACAATATTGAGGGGTTTGTATCTTGCTAACTATATCGGGGGGTTTGTACCTTGGTCACCAAAGGAGTTAGGGTACGATGATCCACCAACCAATTGATGGGGTTGGTACCTCAATCTCCAAGGGTGGTAAGGTGCGATGATCAACCAATATGATACTGGTCTCTTCTTACACTTGTATGATGTTCTATATAAGCATGATTTTACTTCAAGCATCATTCATATATGTCATATTGCTATAAGCTTATTCATTGAATATGTTGTATATTTTGTGTATGGTGCTTATCACTTGTTGTATTGCATCCTACATACTTACTATATTCAAACGTATTAATGCATACTCTATGCCTATATGATGTCACCATGTAGGAACCAAAGCCCCACTTAAGCATCCTTCTCTATGTGGCTAGTGCAATTTCTCCCAAGCTCGTTGGTGCGTCATCCATTCTGGGGATGATGTTTATGATCACGTGTTATGTTCTAAGACACTGTTTATTTTATTTATGTATTGACTATGAGGATGAGCCCGGTTGCTTGTCTTGGCCCCTGCTTTTATCTATGTAGTAGAGGTTTTTTGGACATGTTACCTAGTATGCTATGATATTGACTCTCTCTTGATTATTGATGTTTATGTTATGAAAGTTGTCCCTTAGCTCTGATTATCCCTATTTACTATCTCTTGTTGTTGTTTGCTTGCTTTTGTAACCAAGGATGTGTAATGATTTGTTAAGAGGCTTGCTTGCGGTCCCTTCGGGTTTTTCATGCGCCATGTCATATCTAGTCCCTAGACTTGGGTCGTATACGACATATCTCAACTTTGGAGATTCCGTTGATGAAGATTGGAATAAGAACTTGAAGTCTAAATAAATTCCTTCGGATCCGAAATGTGTTTGAGACACTTGAATTTGATTGAAATATTTGGATAAGAGTTTGAGAGGATTTTCGTGAATGTTTTGAATGATATGGTGTTGAAAAATGAATATGTACAGGTATTTTTATGTATAGAAAGGCTTAGGCCCAAGAGACAAAGGCCTTGGAACGAATAGGAAAACTGAAGCAATTTTAACACTGGTCTGTGCCCTGGCAGCTTCACGCCAACGACACGGATCATCTCTAAAAATTGCAAATTTTGGAAAATCAAATTTTATTACAGTTGCTCTAAATTCGAGGTTATATCCATTTTTCACTCAATATTTTTCCAATAATCACAAATATGAAGTCAAATTTTCAATATTATAACTGATTTTGAGATATATGGAAATTATAAATATGGGCATTTTCGAGGCATATTTTCGTGCACTTTTTAGGGCGTTTGAATATCTCCCCCTTGGGAAGATTTGTCCCTGAATGTCAAAAAAATATATTAGAGAAACAAGCAAGGTCAGTTCAATGAAACACATGAATGCAACAATGCACTTAAACATCATTTCAAAATCTCAATATAAGTGTCAAAATCATCATGAACTTGTGCACATAAATAGGAATGCATGCAATGACATAAGGGCTGAAACATAAGACTTTAAATCACATAGGGTACTTGCATTAGTAACTTAGGCTTGAGTAGAATGGAAGTAATAGGGATATTGCTTTTTCATGTCCGCCTCGGCCTCCCATGTAGCACTCTTAACTTGTTGGTTTCTCCAAAGGATCTAGATGAAAGAAAAACCTTGTTGCTCAACCTCTTCACTTGTCTATCAAGAATTTCTACTCGAACCTCTTCATAAGTAAAATTGAGTTCAACAACTCCCATAACATCAAGGGCATAATGGTACTTGGGTGACCCACACACTTCCTCAACATAGACACATGAAAGATCGGATGAACTATATTCATATCATTGGGCAACTCCAACTCATAGGCCACCTTACCAATCCACCCTTCTTACCAAAATGAACCACAACCTTGATGGGTGAGACTTTCAAATAGACCCAATCACTAACCTTAAATTTAAGATCCCTTCTCCTCACATCAACATAGGACTTCTGACGACTTTGGCTTGTTTTCAATCTTTCTCTTATCAAACATACCTTCTCCATGGCCTCCATAACACATGTCCAAACCCAACAAAGCCATCTCCCCTATCTCAACCCATCCCACTAGGGAACTACAACATCTACCATAGAGAGCCTCAAAAGGAGCCATACCAATATAGAATGATAGCTATTATTGTAAGCAAACTCAATGAGTGGAAGATGATCATTCCAATTGCCCTTAAACACCAATACATAAGCTCTAAGCATATACTCAAGAGTTTGGATAGTTCTTTTGGCTTGGCCATACGTTTGAGTGTGAAATGTTGTACTAAGCTTTACCTTGGTACCAAGACCTCTTTGGAAGGACCTCCAAAAATAAGAAGTGAATTGAGCACCACAATCTGATATGATAGACAAGGGAACCAATTGGAATATAACCAATTTATAAATGTACAACTTAGCATAATCTTTAGCACCATAAGAAGTCTTAATCGGTAAGAAATGACCCGAATTTGTCATTCTATCAACCATAAGCCAAATGGAGTGAAAATGATTTCTAGTCTCAGAAAACCCAACCACTAAATCCATATTAATTTCCTCCCACTTCCAAAAGGAATATCTATATCTTGGGCTTGGCCACCTAGCCTTTGATGTTTTGAAATGACCTTAAAAAGTGCCCAAAAACATGCCTCGAAAGTAATCAGAAACTTGTTTTACATATATCTAAAAATTAATTTGGAATTTTAAAAATTCGAAGTTATATTCTTGTTCAAGGGTTTCAAATTAGGGTGAAAAAGGTCTAATCTCAATTTTAAAGCAAAAGAATTGATTTATCAAATTTGAACTTGCTGCAAATTCCAGTGGGCATCCGCAACCTCTCCACTACCTGGAGAGGTGTTATTTCTGCACTGTCTTTTCCTGGTTTACCTAGATTGTTCTAAGAGTTGGACCTAAGTTTTTTTCAATATACTTAGCCTTATTGTAACCTCATATCACCTAAAACATTCCCCAATATTTCTCCAAACACTTAGACTTATTTCTAACCCTAACTTCAAGTCCCAAATCAAGGCTAATCTCAAGGACTTCTTCAAGGATCTCACCCAAGCTTCAAATATCATTAAAATCTTCTTCCAAAACTTCACAAAACCTAAGGTGTATGGTGTTGAACCATTGGGTCCTTCCCAAACTCATGCAATATTAGTAAAAAAAGGCTTTAGGCACCATGGCTGGAAGGACTCAATGGTTCAACACCACATACCATAGCTTTTGTGAAGTTCTTGAAGAAGATTTTAATGGAGATTTGAAGCTTGGATGAGATCCTTGTGGAAATCTTTGAGATTGGACTTGAGTTTGGGATTTGAATTTAGGGTTATAAGTGAGTCTAAGTGTTTGGAAAAATATTGGGGAATGTTTTGGGTGATATGAGGGTGAAATAAAGCAAAGTATAGGTGAAAATATGTTTGGGAAAACTTCGATCCAAAACTTAGAAAAGTCAAAGGGGAACTAGGAAAATATAGTGAAGAAATAACACCTCTCCACGTCGTGAAGAGGTCGAGGATACCCACTGGAATCTGAACCAAGCAAAAATATCATAAGTTGATTCCTTTATTTTAAAATTGAGGTTAGAGCCATTCACCTTAATTTGGACCCCCTGAAGAAGAATATGAAGTCAGATTTTTGAAATTCCAAATGGAATTTTAGATATACGAAAAACAAATTTCCAATTATTTTCAAGGCACATTTTCAGGCACTTTTTGGGGTTGTTTCAATATCTCCCCAGTGGGAATATTCATTCCAAATGTATAAGAGACGTATGAGACAAGAATAATCATGAACAAATCAGCCCCAACATGAATACAACATTACATTTAAAACATCACTTTCAAAATCCTATTATAAGTGTGAAATCATCATAAATTGCCAACTTAAATATTAATGCATATGAATGACATAGGGGCTGAAATATAAGATTTGATAGCACATAGGGGACATACAATTAGTATCTTAGGCTCGAGTAGAATGGAATAGATAAGGGTACCACTTTTGCATGTCCGCTTCAGCCTCCCAACTAACACTTTCGACTAGTTGGTTCCTCCAAATGACCTTAATGGATGCCACCTCTTCGTTTCTCATACTCTTTACTTGTCTATATAAAATCTGAACCTAAACCTCCTCATAAGTCAATTTATCCTCAACAACACCCACAACATCAAGAGGTACAGTAGCATTAGGATCACCAACATATTTTCTCAATACAGAGACATGAAACACTAGATGGACCAAATTCATTTCACTAGGCAACTTCAACTCATAAGCTACCTTGCCGACCCTCTTAATCACCTCATAAGGACCAACGTACCTTGGACTCAACTTTCCTTTTTTGTTAAAATGGACCACACCTTTCATTGGAGAAACCTTCAGATAAACCCAATCACCCACTTTGAATTCTAGGTCTCTTCTTCTTATATTAGCATAGTATGGCCATACTAAGATGAACTTTAGTTCCAAGACCCCTTTGAAAAGATCTCCAAAAGTGTGAAGTAAATTGTGCACCACAATCCAATATAATGGGTAAGGAAACCCCATGCAACCTCACCAACTCATGTATGTATAACCTTGCATACTCTTCAGCCCCATATGAAGTCTTCACTGGTAGAAAGTGAGCCAATTTCGTCATCTTATCAACCATAACCCATATGGAATCGAAACCTTTTCTAGTCTTGGGAAACCCAACCACACAATCATATTAACTACCTCCCACTTCCAATTAGGAATCTCTATGTCTTGGGATAGGCTACCCAACCTTTGACGTTCAGCTTTGACTTTTTGACAACTACGGCAATCGGAAACAAATTAGGTTATGTCCTGCTTCATGCCTCCACATCAATACTCATCCCTCAAGTCTCTATGCATTTTGGTGGAATTAAGGTGGACAGAATAAGTTTTATTATGGGCTTCATCAAGAATTTTATCCCTCAAACCATCAACACATGGTACACATAACCTACCTTGGTATCTAAGGACCCCATCTCCCCCTTGTGAGAAAACCTCTATTTTGCCCTCTTTCACCAAGGCCTTCAATTCAAGCAAGGAGGAGCCTAGATCTTGTTTTGATATCACCTGATCAACCAAAAAAGATTTAGAACCATAAACCACAACAACACTATTACCCACATCTTCCAACCTCACCCCCAATCTAGCCAACCTATGCACCTCCCTATCCATCTCCCTTTCACCACCATCCACATGAGTTAGGCTACCTGTGGACACCCGACTCAACGCATCTACCATAACATTTTCCTTACCCAGATGGTAATACATACTTTTGTCATAGTCCTTAAAGAGTTCTAGGCACCTTCTTTGTCTCAAGTTAAGATCTTTTTGTGTGAAGGTATATTGAAGGCTCTTATGATCGATGAAGACATCAACATGTACCCCATACAAATAATGTCGCCAAATCTTTAATCCAAACACCACAACAGTAATTTCAAGATCATGGGTAAGGTAGTTCTTTTCATGCACCTTGAGTTACCTAGAAGCATAGGCTATGACCTTACTATTTCGTATCAAAACACAACCCAAACCAACTCGGGAAGCATCACTATACACCACAAAACCCTCTAGCCCATTGAAAGGGACAATATAGGAGCAGACACAAGTCTATCTTTCAATGTTTGGAAGCTTTTCTGACATTCATTAATCCACACAAACTTAAACTTATTTTGAGTCAATTTTTTCACAGGGAAAGAAATGGAGGATAACCCATTCATAAACCTTCTATAGTAACCTGCAAGGCCCAAGAAACTCCTAATATCCGACAGGGTTAACGGTCTAGCGCAATTCCTAATGACATTAGTTTTATTAGGATACACTTTTGTACCATCCCTCAACACTACATGACCCATAAATGCAACCTCATTCAACCAAAATTCACACTTGTCATACTTAGCATACATTCTGTCCTCCCTTAATCTTTGCAACACAACCCTCAAATGGACCATATGCAATTGGTCCCTAGCAATTGGTCAAACAAGTCATCAATTCTTCGAAGAGGATATTTATTCTTTAGAGTGACCCTATTAGGTTACCTGTAGTCAATGCATATTCTAAGTGACCCATCTTTCTTCTTTACAAACAACTCTGGTGCACCCTAAGGTGATTGGCTAGGTCTAATAAATCTTTTTTCCAACAAATCTTTCGATTGCTCCTTTAACTCCTTCAACTCCTTTGGGGACATATGGTAAGGGAGAATGGAGATAGGTTGAATGTCGAGAAGGAGATGTATGCCAAAATCTATCTCCCTTTTGGGAGGGATACCGGGAAGGTCATTTGGAAAGACGTCAAGAAACTCATTTACAACCAAGACTGACTCAATGGAAGGGACTTTGGACTCCACATCTTTAACCTTCACAAGATGATGCAAACACCCCTTGGAATTAACCTATGGGATTTAATATATGAGATGAACCTACCCCTTACTACCACATCATGACTTTCCCATTCAAGAATGGGTTCATTTGGGAATTGAAACTTTACCCTACGGTGTCTAAATTCAATAGAAGCATAGTAGGCATGCAACCAATCCATCCCAAGAATAACATCAAAATCAACCATATCTAATTCAACAAGATCACAATGCAAGATTTTGTGCAAGATGCAAATCAAAAAATATCTATACACCCTCATAGAAATAATAGATTCACCAATAGGAGTAGACACTTCATATGACTCATGCAATAACTCCGACTCAACATGGAGCTTCTTAGAAATAATAGGGGTAACAAAGAAAAGGTTGGCACCCAGATCAAAGTATCTACATCAAGATCATTGATTTTCAACATACCTGTAACAATGTTGGAGGCCTTACCAACCCCTTGCCTCCCACGTAGAGCGAAAAATCGGTTGTGCCTTGGGGAACCACTTGAGGACCGCCTGTATCCAAAGGGACCATATTTGCACCCCGAACCTTGCCACGAACCTTTGGACAATCTATCCTCTTGGGACCAAGCTCACCAAATTCATAGCATGCATTGGAACCCCTTAAACATAGACCCTAATTCTTCCTCCCACACCTAGGACACTTATCATTAGGAGCCACAACACCTACACCTTGGGGCCTAGGGAAGTTATTAGCAAACCCCCTATTAATAGCATGAGGAGGCCCTTGGCCTTATTGGAATCTAGCACCCTTATGGAACTTGCCCTCAAAATAGGCCTTCTTGGCCTCATGGCCCCTCCTTTTTCTCAACTTCTCTATTTCCATTTGCTCTACATATGTTATCAACTGAGATAAGTCCATGTCACCAATAAGTAAGGTGGACTGACATTCTTCACTTACCAAGTCGGACAACCCCATAATAAACTTATTCATCCTTGACCTAGAGTAGACCACCAAGTGAGGAGCATAGTTTGAAAGTTGATTAAATTTGAGGGCATATTCCCTCACACTCATACCACCTTGTTTCAAGTTCATAAACTCAACCAACTTTGCATCCCTATGCTAAAAAAGGAAGAACTGATTGAGGATGGATAATTTGAATTCCTTTTAAAGCACCACATAACCATTACCCTTCTCGCCTTTCCATTGATCAAACAAAATTTATGCCATCCGCTTGAGTTGGTACGACACTAACTCTGCATTCTCATTCGGCCCAAAACCCATGATCGACAAGATTTTGTAAACTTCATTAATAAACTCTTGTGGATCCTGATGTACCTTTGACCCATGGAAAATTGGAGGACTCATCCTCATAAGTCCCTTACCATATCTCCCAGGGTTGTAGCATGAGGGGCTTGGGCCCCTTGTTGGACTTGGTTGGCCACCACTTGGGCAAGCATAGTAAGAGCATCCCGGAGCTAACCATTGGTATGTTACTCCTCAGGAGTTTGGGCCCATCTTCCTCTAGTATTAGATATGATCTAGCATTGCAAAGAACAATTGTTAGGGGGGAATACTTATCAAAACTCTATAGTATGACTCAGGACATGCAGAAGGGAAACATTTCCTAAAATGCCTCATGGCCTCCTATTCATAGTCATGGCATGCTTTATAACCATAAATAGGACTCTAATTGAGTGGTGAGTTGGATTCTAGGATGTACCAACCTAGTGCTCTAATATCAAGTTTGTCACGACCCAAGCCTAGGGCCTAGACGTGACACGATGAATGGGGAAGCTGAAGGAAGAGTCAAGCTCATCATGAGTATATAGTATGTCCAACAAACACCTCTAATACATAGAAAGAGAGGGGGCCAATACCATCTACCGGGATCACCCTCATATTCAACATAGATCATAAGAAATGCCCCATTACAAAGATAAGATCAACATAAACCAAAGTCCCCGGAATAGAGGACTCACCAACAAGCTTGAAGTAGCACCGACTAAACTACGTGGATGAGGAGGATGATCAACTTGGGCACCGGTGCCTATATAGTGATATCATGTAGGCAAAAGTATGCATTAGTAATTTTAATGTACTAAGTATGTGGGATGCAATGCAATAATAAACATTCTCCATCGCCAAAATGCATACATTAGACAAAAGGCATAGTATGACAATATGACATGTATGATTGATGCATAAGTAAAACATGCTAGGGTAAATCATACCTATATAAGATATCATATGTGTAGAAGATACCAATCTAGATTCCCATCTTTGTATGGGAGATGCCTTTCACACCCATACACCCTAGTGGCAAGGTAATTACCCCTCACTTGGTAGATTCCATTCATACTCGGACACCTTGGTGGCAAGGTACTTACCCCTCACATGGTAGATGTTGTTCACACTTGGACACCCTAGTGGAAAGGTACTCACCCCTCACATAGTCATCTGGGCCCTTATGCCCCCCGGACCGGATATGGTCTAAGATAACACATTATATAGAACATACATATATACATCATGTCTACAAGATCATTTTATCATTAAAACATCTTACATATCACATCTCATGCTTTGAACCTTCAATTCCTAAAGAAACCATAACCAAACATTTTATCAAACACTTGGTGGGTGTGCAATGGTGGTTAAAAAGCATGCAATTTAGAGATGAAATCATACAGGAAAAATCAGTGGTAAAACATTTTATCAACAACTTGCAACACCCCCAAAACATTTACCTCAAAACCCCTTATCAAATCCAACATTAAATTAAAGATTTAGAGTTCAAAACATGCTAAAATAACCATACTTTCATGAACATAGATCACTGAGCAGTAAATTTCTCAATATACAAGACCAACATGTAAAATCTACTTTAAATCATGCGATATTAGTAAAAATAGGGTTTAGGCACCATGGGTGGAAGGACTCAATAGTTCAACACCACATACCTTAGCTTTCGTAAAGTTCTTTAAGAAGACTTTAATTGAGATTTGAAGCTTGGGTGAGATCTTTTAAGAAATCCTTGAGATTGGCCGTGAGTTTGGGACTTGAATTTAAGTTATAAATGAGTCTAAGTGCTTAGGGAAATATTGGAGAATGTTTTGGCTGATATAAGGTTAAAATAAGGCTAAGTATAGATGAAAATATGTTTGGAAAAACATAGGTCCAACAATTAGAAAAATTTGGGCGAACTAGGAAAAGACAGTGCAGAAATAACACCTCTCTGCATCGTGGAGAGGTCGCAGATGCCCACTAGAATTTGTACCAAGTGCAAATTTCATAAATCGATTCCTTTGCTTTAAAATTGAGGTTAGACCCTTGTCACCCTAATTTGGGACCATGCACAAGAATATGGGTCATCTGGAAACAACCACTTTATGTTTTTAAACATAGTGGTTAGGATGCATACATTCGACCCCCCTCACCCCGCAATGAGCGGGAGCCTTTTGAGGCACTGGGGTATGTTGTTGTTGTTGTTGAACAAGAATATGCACTCAGATTTTAGAAATTCCAATGGAATTTTTAGTTATATAGAAAACAAGTTTCTAGTTACTTCTAAGGCATGTTTTCGGGCTTTGACTTGTTGGCAATTATCGTAACCGGATACAATCTTAGCATTATCTCTCTTCATGCCTCCCCGCAAAAACACTTACCTCAAATCTCTATACATATTTGTAGAATCGGGGTAAATAGAATTGGAAGAATTATGTGCCTCATCTAAAATCTTCTCCTTCAAGTCATCCATACTAGGAACACACAACCTACCTTGGTACCTAAGAGCACCATCTCCCCTTTGGGATAAAACCTCCACCTTGCCATATCTCACTAAACCCTTCAACTCTAACAAAGCATGGTCAAGATCTTGCTTTGCCTTCACCTCCTTGATCAATGAAGATTTGGAACCATTAATGACCACTACTCCACCATTATTAACCTCCTCCAACCTAAATCATAATCTAGCCAACCGTTGAACCTCTCTAGCCACCTCTTTGCCCTTATCACCAACATGGTCTAGGCTACCCATAGACACACTACTCAAACTATTGGCCACAATATTAGGCTTACCAGGGTGATAATGCACATGCGTATCATAATAATTAAGAAGCTCTAACCACCTTTATTTGTCTCACGTTAAGATCTTTTTAGTTGGACACATATTGGAGACTCTTATGATCGATAAACATATCAACCTGCACCTCATACAAATAATGATGCCAAATTTTCAAAGCAAGTACCATGGCGGCTAATTCAAGATAATGGCTAGGATAATTCTTTTCATTCACCTTAAGTTGCCTAAAGGCATAATATATCACCTTACCATTTTACATCAAACCCTTCCAACTCTTTCAATAGAGACAAGATAGGAGCGGATACAAGCTTATCTTTTAAGGTTTTGAAACTCTTT
>JAOTQJ010004210.1:25972-56073 GCA_025642045.1 Solanum sejunctum
CAAACCCTTCCAACTCTTTCAATAGAGACAAGATAGGAGCGGATACAAGCTTATCTTTTAAGGTTTTGAAACTCTTTTCATACTCATCAGTCCACACAAAATTTGACTTCTTTTAGGTCAACTTGGTCATAGGAGAAGCAATAGAAGAGAACTCATTCATAAACTCTGGTAGTAACCCGCTAACCCCAAGAAACTTCTAATGTTTGATTTAGTCAAAGTTCTAGTCTAATTTCTAATTACCTCTGTCTTCTTAAGATCCACCTTTATACCATCTCCCGACACTATATGACCTAGAAAGGCAACCTCTTTCAATCAAAACTCACATTTTTCATATTTGGCATATAACCTCTTCTCCCTCAAGATTTGTAACACTACCCTCGAGTGATATACATGCAATTGCTCAATATAGGAATAAATCAAGATATCATTAATAAATACCACCACAAAAAAACTAAGGTAGAGTTTGAAGATCCTATTTATAAGATCCATAAAGCTAGCCAGTGCAAAGGTCAACCCAAAAGACATAACCACAAATTTATAGTGCCCATACCTAGTCCAAAAGGCCATCTTGGGAATGTCACACTCCCTCAACTTCATTTTGTGATACTTGCACTAATGATCAATCTTATATAAGTGATTAGCCCCTTGAAGTTGGTCAAAAAGATCATCAATCCTTGGTAAAGGCTACTTATTCTTGATGGTGACTCTATTAAGCTGCTGGTAATCAATGTACATTCTAAGAGGACCATCCATTTTCTTCACAAACAACACCGGTGCACCCTAAGGTGATTGGCTAGGCCTAAGCCTAATAAAGCTCTTCTCCAACAAATCCCTCAATTGCTCTTTCGACTCCTTCAACTCTATTGGGGACATATGGTAAGGGTAATAGAAATAGGTTGAGTATCGGGAAAGAGATCTATGCTAAAATCTATTTTTCTTTCAGGAGGAACACTAGGAAGCTTATTAGGAAAGAAATCAGGGAGCTTATTACCACCGGAACTGACTCTATACTAAGGACTTTGGACCCAACATCTCTAACCTTTAAAATATGATAGAGACACCCCTTAGAAATCAACTTTGGGCTTTAATACAAGAAATAAATCTACCCTTGACCCCGATATCATGACTCTCCCACTAAAGGATTGGTTAATTACAAAATTAGAATTTTACCCTATGGGTTCTTCAATAAATAGAGGCATAATATGCATGCAACCAATCCATCCCAAGAGTGACATCAAAATCCACTATATCTAACTCAGCAAAATCACAAGGCAATAGTTTATGCAAAATGAAAATAGGACAATTTCTATAGACCCTTCTAGCAATAATGGATGCACCAACGGGAGTAGACAATTTATATGGCTCACATAACAGTTCAGGTTCAAATGAACCTTTTTACCAACAAAAGAAATAACAAAAGACAGAGTGGTATCGGGGTCTATCAATGCATACACATCAAAATCAAAGACTTTTAACATACCGATGACAACATCGGGCACCTTATCTACCCCTTGCCTTCCTTGAAGAGCATAGAACTGATTGCGCCTTGGGGGACCACCTTGTTGACCTCCCATTCCCAAAGGAACCACATTCTCAACCTGGCCTTGTGGATGACCATCTCTACCTTGTTTTGATTACGAGGACAATCAATCTTCTTATGACCAAATTCTCCACGATTATAGCATACGTTAGTGTCCCTCAAACATGGGTCATTATGGCCTCTACCACATCTTGGGTACATAGAATTTGGCACCACACTAGCACCTCCTTGGGACCTTGGGTTGTCATTAGCATACCTTCTATTAGGAGCATTTGAAGAAACTTTTCCCCGATGAAATTGGCCACCCTTGGGACTTTGGAACCTTTCTTCAAAACGGTCCCTCTTAGCCTCATAACCCCTTATATTTCTCCAGTTTTCCCCCTCCAATTGTTCAGCATAAGTCATGAGACCGTAAAAGTTCATATCACCAATCAACATGGCAGTACGACATTCTTCATTTACTATGTTGTACACACCCATCACAAACTTGTTCATCCTAGATCTTGGCTCGGCCACCATTTTGGAGCATATTTATAGAGTTTGTTGAACTTGAGTGCATACTCCCTCACACTCAAAAACCCTTTGCTTCAAATTTATGAATTCTAACATTTTGGTCTCCCTTACCTCAAGTGCAAAGAATCGGTTGAGACATGCCGCCTTAATTTCCCAAAGAAACACATTGTTGTTCCTTCCTCCTCCTTCTATTGAGTAAACCATATTTAGGCCACCTTTTGAGTTGGTAGGACACCAACTCCACTTTCTCCTCTGATCTAACACCCATGATAGACAACACTTTGTACACCTTATCCATGAATTCTTGAGGGTCCTCATCCACTTTAGACCTATTAAACTCCGGTGGTTTCATGCTCATAAAATCCCTTACCCTAGATGCTGGAGTAGGACCATAAGGGGCTTGGGCCATTTGTTGATTTGATTAGTCATAGCTTGAGCAATCATGGCAATAGCATCCCAGAACTTTTCATGAGCTGGTTGTTCTTCGGGTGTACGAGCTCCTCTTCCTCTTGGGATAGGCATGATCTAGCATAGGAAGGAACATTTGTTAGGGGAAATCCTTAACTTAACTTCTATAGCACGACATAGATCAAAAAGAAGGGAAACATTTTGTAAAATGCCATATAGCCTCTTACTCATCATTGTAGTCTACTTCACAAACATAAGTAAGACTCTAATGGACACAGTGTGTTGGATACTGAGGACTAATAACAACCTAATGCTCTAAAACCAAATTTTTCATGACCCAAGCCTATGGTAATGACATGACATAGTGAATAGGAACATAAAAGGACCATAAAGAAGCCTCTTAGCATATCATTTACACATCATTGGTCGCGAAAGCAAGTAAATAACTATGAGAGAGTCAAACTAACTTTAAAGGGACTAAGGGAAGTCTTTAATAACATAAATCATCAAAATAGTCAAAATTCAAAGCATAATTACATTACTTGTCCAACAACACCTCTAACATAGATTGTGTGCGGGCCAAGACAAACTTTTTGCGCTCACACTTATAGTCAAAAGCATTTGAAAAAAGAAAAGAGTTTTTACATAACATAGGAGTAATACCTATTGTCCTCGGAGTTGAGGACTCACCAAGCTTGCTTCAAGAGATAGAACTAGCCACATGGAGGATGATGATGATCAACTAGAGCACTGATTCCTACATGGTAACATCATGTAGGCATAGAGTATTCATTAGTACATTTGAATGTACTGAGTATGAAGGACGCAATGCCACAAGAGATAATCAACATAGTCAAAATTCATATACATATGCAATAGGAAGTACTATAACAATATGGCATGCATGATCAATGCTCAAAGTAAAACATGCTTACATAGAACATAGTATATGTGTAGGAAGAGACCATCATCATAGAACAGTCATCTAATACTTGGAATCCAAGGCCTAGCACCCCCTTGGAAAGTAGTTGAGGTATCTACCCCTCAATCAGTAGCACGGTCCTAGCACCCCAAGGTTGTCAAGGTATATTCCCCTTAATATAGTAGTATAGGCCTAGCACCCCACAGAAAGGTGTTTAAGATATATACCCCTCAACATGGAAGTATAGGCCTAGCACCCTTGACAAGGTAGTCAAGCTATATACCCCTCAACATGGTAGTACGGGTCAGCACCGCCCGTCAAGGTTATTGAGGCATAGCACCCCCTTAAGAAGGTATGGTCACTTGCAATACTATAGATTCTTTTCATGAAATTAACATATACATACATTTTTTCATCATAATAAAGTTACTTAACTCAAAATACATGCAAAAGACCTTCAATAACTCAAAAACCCTCAACTAAATATTTTATCAAACACTTGGCGGGTGTGTGATGCTAGTTCAAAATCATGCAATTCGAGAGTGAAATCATTTAAGAAATCTTAAAGTAAATCAACCCACCATTACTTGGTACACCTTCATGTAAGTCATTAAAATCGTTCATCAAATCTCATCATAAAACATAGATTCATAGCGCAAAACATGCTTAAATAGTTCATATTTCATGAAAATCCCAACGTAGTGTATAATCAAATTCATTGTAAGAATACCTATAAGTAAATTAACTTGAAAACATGTAATTTATATAAAAAGGAAGGTTGGGCACCATGGGTGAAAGGACCCAATGGTTCAAAGAATTAGTACATGTAAGGCTCAAAAGCACCTACTGGTTTAAAGAATTAGTACATATAAGGCTCAAATATTTGAGATTCCCTTGATCCAGAGATTTAAAGAATTACAAGGAGAATGGCCCAAGAAAATGCTAACAACGCGGGTAATGCAGCCTTAAATCGGAATGTTAATGATGAATATCAGAGTTACAACCTACCTCCTTTTGAGAAGATTCCACAGCCTCAGGATTTCAATGACAATGCTTACTAGTGGAATCAATATAGGTTGAATCCTATAGCTATGGATGTGACCGAGGCTATTGTGTTACCATCACTATTATCTGACAGAAAGTTTACTGTTCCTAGTGGTTTACTTCAGATGCTGCACAACCATGTATTATTTGTAGGCCTACCATCAAAGGATCCATGTAGCCACTTGCATAATGTGAATTTATTTGTAAGAGTGTGATGAGGACATAAAATCTATATGGGATGCTATGGGACTTTGTGTTTTCCTCTTAGCTCTTAAATTTAATGTTGCATTATGGCTATCTGAGCTCCCACAGAGTTGAATAACTAGTTCGGCAAATTTGTAAAAGGCATTTTTGGAGAGGTATTTCCAAGTTTGAAGAAGCTCAACTTAAAGGATCAAATTAACATCTTTGAGCAAATTCCTGGTGATTTAATTAGCACTACATAGAAGTTGTTTACTAAGTGTTTGGGTAGCATTCCTAACTACAAGATAGTTGATGATTCCTTGGTAGAGATCTTCTACCATGCCCTTGATATGAATAGTCAAGCCTATGCAGACACCACTACTGGGGCATGTGTTTAGATCAACCATTTGCATGGATTGCCAAACATATAAAGCAAGTTGTTAAGATAAATCATGCATAGAGACAATAAGATAGAGCTTCTATAAGGAGTCAATATACAATTAATATTGGTTTAGAGCAACCTAAGATCGATGAGGAGATTATGCACAACTTGCGCAACTTCACAGAAGCATGGATATTGTGATTAAGTAGAACTAGGAAAGAGTAAATGCGGTAGTTCATCAACCTCTACGTGCACCCATATATGATAAGCCTTATTTTGAGGAGGATGCTTACTTTATGAATGATCAGATGGTGATTTCTAGACCAATGCCCTAGGGTCCAATCAGGACTAGCAGCGCCAAGGTCAAGGAAACCAAGGCAAAACTATGGTAGAGATGGAGCTTATTGAGAAAATCGAGGTGGTTATTTTAGGAGGAATAGGGATCAAAAAGTAGATTGTGATAGAAAAGATAATTTCAAAAATGGTCCATATGTGCCACCACATAACTAAGACACCGGTACAAGCAATTTTAGAATTTAGGAGATGTTTGATCATTTGTTGAAGAAGGTCATGACACAAGATGAAACTCTAAGTGGCATGAAGTCTGATATTTCAAGCATTAATCAAAAGATAGAGTCTTATTCTGTGGCTATTAATTAGCTTAAGCAACAATTTGGTCAAGTGTTAATTCAGCTAGACCAGTATTAAAATCATAAATTGCCTAACAACATAGTTCAAAATCTAAAGAATAAAGGGCAATGTATGGCGGTTACTACTAGAGGTGGTAAGAGTACCATTGATCCTCCTATGCCGATTCAGGCAGAAGATGTTCGTGATAAGGTAGCTGTAGATAACGATGTGGTTGAAGAAGATGATTGCATCAAAGATTGGGTGAGTGAGGTAGCTAAAGAACCACAAAGGTATAAGCTCGTTCCAAGGCCTCCTTCACTTTTCCCTTAAAGACTCAAAAAAGGGAGGAGAAAGGTAAGTTCAAACACTTTTCTCTATGCTTAAGCAACTATCCATCGGTATCCCTCTGATTGAAGCTTTGAGAAAATGTCGGGTTATGCAAAATATCTATAAAGGATTTGGTTACCAAACAACACACATTAAGTTAGGAGCTTTCTCAAGAGCTTCAACATTGTAGTGCTATCACTAATAAGTCTTTGGTTCAAAAGCGTGAAGACCCAGGTGCTTTCAATATACATTACACTATAGAAGATGTAAAGTTCACAAGGGCACTGTGTGATCTGGGTGGTAGCATCAATTTGATGTCTCTTGTGATCTATAAGAAGCTTGGTTATGGTACCACTACTCCTACTAACATGCAGTTGTTGATGTCAGATAGGACAATGAAGAAACTTGTGGGGATACTCTATGATGTGTTGGTAAAGACTAAAAAATTCATACTTCCTGCAAATTTTATGATTCTAGACTGTGAAGTTAATTTTAAAGTTCCAATCATATTTGGGAAGACCATTCCTAGCCATGGACGAGCTCTAGTAGATATGGAGGTCGGTCAACTTAGGTTTAGAGTGATTGACAAACAAGTTGTATTTGATATCCATTAGTCTATAAAACATCCTAATGAGTTTAAAAGTGAGGTTTGAGCAATTATTGAAGTCTAGTAGAAAAATTTATCTAAGTGGTGCCACTACAATAAATCAAGTGCTACTTGGGAGGCAACCCAAGGATTGTGATGTTCTAGCTTAGTTTTCAGTCTATTTTCAACTTTTGGATTCTTATGTAGTTGTTTGAATGTGATTTGATTGCTATTTTTAACATTGGATTGGTTGCATATAGGGTGCAAGTGATTTTATGAAGAGTATGCATGTAAATGACCTAGCAGATTTTGCTGAAAAATGCATCAAGTACAGTTTTTACGACTGATATACAATTCGTATTGCACTTTTAAGACTTATAACCCCATCTCATAGAGATTTCCAGTGAGCATGAATAGTGTGCACTCAATCCACGAGCTAACTGTATGACTCATAGATCAAACTATGAGTCATGTATGGGGTTCGTGGAAATCAGGTAAGACTTTAAATTTTTCTAAGTTTTGAGAGATCTATAGGCCCAGGACTTACGAGTCAAAAATCCCTCTATGACTCATAGATGGGGTTATATAGATCCAAGCCTAGTAATCTTAACTGCGACATGATAAAGGTATAAAAGAGGGGTCAAGTTATTTTGACCCTACTTTTGATCTAATTGAGTACAAGTTCCCAAAAAAGTTTCCCTCCTTCTCTATTTTTAATCAAACTCTGTCTAGTGTGACCATTTTTTGGTATGACTTTCTAGCACATAGAGTTTCGAGTTCAATCATCTTCTTTCTTTTTGTTCTTCAAGTTACTCTTTATTTGTGGTAAGTTCTTTATTTAATTTTGATTATTAATTTGCCTTAATTTGTACTTGTTTGACTTGATGAGCATGTTGGTTTGTTGTTTAATCATGAAATTCTTGGTGAATTTGAATGATGAAGGTGAAATTAGGTAGCCTTTGATTGAAATAAATGTTTGAGTCTCTAATTGGTGTTTTGACTTTGCTAATTGTTGATTGTTATGCCTATTGAAGCAGTATCCATGTTTGAGTGAATGATATTAGATAAATTATGATTGTGTATTGGTGATGGGTGCCTTAAGTACATGCTAGTTTGAATGAATGTGGGTTAGTTGGAATTGTTGGGTAATTGATGTTAGATCATTTTCGATGGGGTGATTAGCATGTTAACTATGTTGGCAGTTGGTTGTGTTATGCTAAACTTGTGAGTGTGCATATGTTTGCTTTCATGCTAGCAGAATTTAGGATTGAATATGTTCTTGGTGTCTGTGTGATGAAATTAGATAGGTGAGGTACCTAAATTTTCTTGTTCATGAGAGTCCTTTACGAGTCATAGATGAGCCTACAATTGGTAATTACCCCTCGTGGGATATTCCAAATACTTGATAATCAGCAGATGAGACCTTCTAATAGTCATTGACCACTTTATGACTCATAGATAGGTCTCATAGATCCTCGTCTTCTCTGAATTACTCTCTGGAATTTTATATGAACCTAGTTTATGACTCGTAAGCTAATTTACGAGATGTATCTAGGTCTCCTAAACTTTTCCATTGACCTTTATTATTCTAAAGCATTGATCTACAAGGCATTTTATGACTGGTAGTGCTCACTATAACTTATAAAGAGCTTCTTGTAGAGCCCTTCTGCAACTAATTCAATAGAGCTTTTGCTTTTTGTTTCTTGATTGTTGGGGTTAATGATGGTTTGTTTATGTTTATTTTTCAGAATCCATGGTCCCAAAAGGAAACTTCTCAAAAATTGATGCTTTTAGGAGAAAGCTCAGGGATGAGCCTATAAATGAAGATCGTTCCGATTATGAGCAGACCCCTCAGCTAAGTGGGTCATTGGAGATATATAGTGCTAGCCTGACTAAGAGATTCCTCGACCATAGACGAAAGTTATTTTTGCTAGGTCTGGGCAGGCTCAGGGTCAAAGTAATAGTCCTTCCTAGTCTAACGTGTAAGGTAGTAAGAAGACGGGGTGTAGCATGTCCCAGATTACCCCTTCTAGGGAGGAACAAACTTTAGCAGAGGACTTCGAGGATAAAGGAGATACCGAGTCCTCTATCGAACCATCTTCATGATCAGCACTGGATGCTACTACTCAAAGATGGTAAATCGAGGGTATGGAGGCCATATTTTTGGAGGGTATTCATCCCAAAGAGGGGGGCAAATCCATCCATTTGATATATAAGGAGCCTAAGGTCATAGATGATAGATTGAGTCTTATCCCAGGTCTAAAGGACATAGTGATATATTATGGGCTCGAGACATTGACAGAGGCACTTGGTAGCTGAGTACCAATTATAGTATGGCACCATGATTCAATGTGATCTTCCCAAGGGAACGAGATATATGAATCAGCCTAGATTGATAGAGGTATGAGTAAGAGGTCAGCGGGTTGACATTTCTAAGGAGACAATTCATCGTGTACTTTTTGGTCCTGAGTAACGTGCCTACATCTATAATAAAGTTTCACCATAAGTTGGGGCAGTCTCAAAAGTTGTTGATTATGAAGGATCTAGTTTATCGAACCTCACTTCTGTGATGGATAGTCAGTCATATTCTGGAACAGGGTCCAAAGCTTGCTTTTTTCACCACCCACACGGAGCTAATCATTAAGGCTACACTTTCTTTCCTCGCCAAGTTTTGGTGGGCTACGGTTAGATCACACATCTAGACTATATTGGTGGATAATACACTGATGTTGGAGTATGCAGTATTGGATGCTCGTATCAACCCCTTTGAGTACCAGGTATAGAAGAGGTCCCAGCCTTTAGATTTTTCAGCTGTACGTCAAGAGATCGACAAGCTTAGGGTTGCCATGACTGCTTCACTTATGGTGCCTATGATAATAATAGAGACTATATCTAGAGAGCTGCTATTTGATTTATTTGCCTCCACGAGGCCTTCACAAAGTTCTCTTGGCAAGAGACCTTGCACGAGTGCTGAGCCAGAGAGGAGGAATACACGTGCAAAGATTTTCGAGGATAATGAGGATAAGGTCGATCTAGCCTTGAGGATATCAAGACAAGAGGAGGAGATGAGGCTAGCTCATGAACATGATACGGATAGAGTGTAGTAGCTGAGGAGACTAACCCATAGGAGGGGGATTGCCAGACTGAGCCATAGACTGCATTTTGGCGCTAAGGTATGTTTTTCACCCCTACTTATTCTATTTTTGCTTGATTTACTGTATTGGAGACAATGCACAAATTTTTTTGATGGAGTGTAGGTAGTTATAGGCCTTGGTAAAGTCTGAGTAGCTTATGGTCCATAACTATCCCAAATTTTTATCATGAGGTTTTCTTGCCTGTGTTCTTTTTCCTTGTTGATATTTAACTTTTATTGAACCAGCATATTTAGGATGTTTAGATAATATTTGTAACATATAGTACTAATACTTATGGCATATAACATGTTTTTATATTTTTTTTAAAAATTAATACACACTAAAAATTTTTGATAAATGGCAACCATGCATGTTTGGGTGTTTGGCAATAGTTGTTTTGATAAATGAGGGTTATTGAGACATGAAACATGACCTGTGGGTCCTTTATTGATAGTGTATGCAATGCCATGTGAGTATGAGCTTATTTTGTTAGATTCATGCAATTTGTGCTAATTCAGAACTTGCCTTGTTACTCTATGTTAGATTGTAGATTAAACGGATTAGAAAGGGATCTTAGGACTTTGTTCTTGAAATTAGTCTACTTTAGCCTAAGCATGACCATCTAAATGAATTTTTATCCCTTGTTCCAAATATTTGAGCCTTACATATATCAATTCTTCCAAAAATAGCTAATTAGCCTAACCTTGTCTAGTAAAAAACCTTGAAATTGATCCTCGTCTATCCTTAAGCGTTGTGAACCTTGGTTGAGGTAAAAATCCTAAGTTGACGGTGGCACTAAAACTGTCCTTGCGTTCGGGAATAGATAGTATACTTCATTACATGCTAAAAGGCTAACATAAAGGTGGTTGGTGTAGGGGTAAAATCACAAAAATAAGGTGGTGATTTAGGAATGAGGAGAAAAAGAAGAAAATCATATACCGAATGCAAGAAAAATTAAAAGATGCCTTAGATTGAGATTAAAAGCAAAATGAAGTATCAAAATGAGGCAAAAGCTGAAAATTGAGAAGAAAATACATGAAAAAGCTTGAATGTGGAAAAAGGAAGAATAAGGTGAAAGTATTCGAGTTGGTAAGTTGAAAGTGATGAAAAACTAGTTCAAGGATGGGTTTTAGTTACTATTTTTCAAAAATGGCATAACAAAGCCCTCTAAGCCTATGTCACAAGCCTAGAAAGTCCTAAAGTGATCCTAATCTAGTTGGTTGAAAATATGAGTCATGAGTATAGGGGAAAGCCTATGGTACTTGTCATTATGCATGAAAATATTTTGTAAGAGTGAGTGTATTTGCATAGTCCAAAAGTTAAATTTGAAATCATCATTTGAGTGTCAAAAATGGGACATATTTCTGTGAGGGCACTTGCATTGCATTTTTAGCATTTGACATATTTAGTGATTGTGGACTGTTGATATTCCCTTGCTTATCATAGTTGTGTTGTCAAATGCACCAGTGTGTTTTGGTTTGCTAAATAGCTATCTCATCTTGTTTTGAAAAGTTAGTGTGGGTACCTGAGTTTGAATTATATGTGACACATGCCACTGGGTTGAGGTATGTGTGTTACTATATTGTCTATATAGATTGAGTCATCGCTTCATGACAAGCAACAATTTTAAGTTGAGGGTGTTGATTTGCTGTTAATATACAACAGATTTAATGTTTAAAACTTAGTTTTTTTTGTGTTCTCAATGCAACATTTATTGTTTTTATGTGTCTTTGGTCTTTAGTTTGCAAGAAAGTAGGTCGGCATGATTTTGGGGCAAAATTACAGACTCTTCTTGTTTTTTATGGTTTATGGGATCATCTATGAGTCATAGAGAGAGTATTGTGATGATTTCCAGTGAAAGATGAGATTTGAAGTTTAGCTATATGAGACCTCTGTAGGAGTTGTAGATCACTCAACGAGTCATATAGAGTGGTTTCGTGAAGAATTCCAGAGAGTTCCAGTGAAGGACCAGTTGATGCAGATGAAGTCTGTGAGAGTGCAATATGAGTCATGAATCAGTCAATGACTTATAAAGTGGATTCGTAGCAATAAAGTCCAAAATCTCAAGAGATGAATATGAGACACCAATTACGACTGAAAATTAGTTTACTAGTCATAAATACCTCTCGTAGAAAGTCGCCACTGAATTTTCTTTTTTTTAAGGACATGTTTATAAATGTTATAAATAGTAATTTTTAGTTTAATTTTGAGGGGAGTAAAGCATAGAATGTCATTAGAAAGTGCTTTTAGGGTTTTGTACTTGGATACTTCAATCTTCAAGGAGAATACACTTGTGGATACATTGTATCATCAAATCTTGTGATTCTCAATATATTTTGGATTTGCTTGTTCTTCAACTCAATTGGGTAAGTGATTAATAATATTCTCTCTATTCATGATTTATTTATCTACCCATAGCATGAGAAGATAAATCAACAATATAGGGTTATGGGAACCATGGAGATCTAACCAAATAAACTCAGATAATTTGTAGTTTTTGGAATGGGTATTTCCATGTATTAATCAATTCTCTTCGTTTTGCATATTTTCTAGTGGTATCCAACGTTAGAACATGCCTAATGTTACCTTCCCAATCTAGGTGGTAGTGAATAGGAAACGATATTTATTAACGGGATTCGATGATGTGTTCTCGTCTAATCAATCGAACTTGACAAAGGGGAGGTCAACTGGGACTATGCATAATGGTTTGTATTGCACACTATGGAGATAGGCCAAGTCACATGGTGAAATTCACCTCTCACCTCTAATCAAAGGGCTTGGTGAACTTAAATTATCATCTTACATGTTATACTCAAGTCGAGAATTGGGTTAGCCGAGGATTTAAGTTGGTGAATCATATGGAACACAATTCCCAAGTTGCTCTCTATTATTGATTGTCTCTTGCTTTAGTTAGATTAGTGTATTTTCTTGTTAAAAATGGCAAACTCCCTCTTTGGGGAATTGAGTTGCTAATTACTTGAATTGCATATTGGTGAATTCATTTTGAGTCTCCGTATTCTCTGTGGGATTAGACCCTAACCTTCGTTAGGTTTTATATTTGACAACAATCACTTTATAATCCAAATGAGAGGTGTCTTGGGCGTGATCAAGGATTCAAGCTATAGGGATGTCATAGGGAATGGGAGTAACATGAATTCACAAAGTAGATAGCACATAAATACTAAGGGGTGGGAAAGTATAACTTACTTTATGGGGGCAATTCGGGAATTAGGATCTTCCACATCACAACATAGCAACATATCATAATACTTAAAGCCAATCCACGTAGTGATATTCAATAAGAAGCCAAACCCATAACCATAGTCTCCAATCACAACACTTAGCATACAAGTTTAAAAGAGTTTACAAAATGTCCAACAACGGCTCAAGTCATAAGATAGGACGGTGGAAAAGACATACCGAGCTCACCCTCAAAGTAAACAACATAAATAAAACACCATAGATAGAGGAATGGTTACTTGTCCTTGGAAGATAAGACTCACCACCATAGTAAAATCTCAAGATCCAAGCTAGTAATCGTAAGGTGGATGAATGTAGTCCTTGGTCCCTATATGGTTAGATCATGCAGGCAAAAGTATGTTTTAGTAAACTTGAATATACTAAGTATGTGGTAATGCAATGCATATGACATACCAAACATATATTCATTAGTAGACGACAAGGGCACCTAATATAGAAAGAAATATATAGCAAGAGATATAGTATACAATATACAATAAGCCATGAAAACAATGATGTATGAGATGCACAATACTTATATATACTAGGGAGGGTACATAACCGAAATTTCAAACTCATGCGAGCTATTACAAGAATTTCACCTATGTTGACCTCTCATTAGGTAAGAGAAGATTACTTGCCAAAGGTAATCTACATCACACCTTACGCCCCGACCATATCGGTGTGATGGCCACCATACTAACAACTCGGTCATTTCGAAAGATTTCCAATCTCGTATCGTATCCATAAATAAAAAACCATCCCTTACGACCCCATCATTTAGGTGAGGCCTATCATTCCTATGTTGACACATAGTTCAAGTAAAGCGAGAGGACCCTTGGGGATAGTCCTGATGTCCCAATCCATTTGGTGGTAAGTCATCAGCCCATAAGAATACTTGTACATATACATACTTTTAAAAGAGGCATTAGTCATTTCAAAACATTTCAATGCACATTTAGGGTTAAAAACCAAACATTCTTAATAATCATTCAAACATGGGCTGAAAAGTCAAATCATAGTTTAATATTATGTTTCTCATGCACAGGAATAGCTCATTCATTAAGCAATATGGTGTAAGCACCCAATATGCTCAATGAGCTAATAACAATAGACATTTATGTGATCACATTCTTGTCATAACCAATATGTGAGCTCAATTTACCGAAATCATTTTCATAAAACATACGTGAGCTTAACCCACTTGTAATTTCATAAATCCAATGCTCATGAATGCATATGCTATGAATGATATGAGAATAGCATGAGTAATAGAGATTCAAACTTAAATCAACAATATATTATGGAATTCAAGTAAAGACATAAGTAAAATTCACATTAAAATCATACTATAGATTACTCATGCAGTAATCAAGCTTTAAAGGGGGCATGCACATTCATAACTTCATAACTTTAATGAAATTCAACATATTGGGGTTTGAATCTCTTTAAAAGCAATAATAAAACATAGCCCACATGTCAATTGAATTCAATAAACCATAATATTCAAAAACCCATATTTAAAGTGAGCTAAAATTCATGAAATTCAAGTAAAGTTTTGGGTGTTCTTGGTTGAAAGGGACCAAGGATCAATCCCACATACCTTAGCTAATAAATAAATTTCAAGAAGAAATTTGAAGAAAAATGAGCCTTCCCTTGATTCCCAAGCTTAGATTCACAAGTGTTCTTTGAGAGAGTGTTTGTAAGAGGGTTCTATATAATTCTAAGTGTCTGGAATGCATTTGAAGGAAGGAAGAAAATCCTTACCTAGTATACATCATAGAAGACCCTTAGGACAAACCATAATAACGAAAACACCATTATTGAAACAAGTTGAAAAATGATATTTTTGTCTCAGGAAGTACCATACGGTTTGTGACATGCTATACGGACTGTATACCTGTCCGCGACTCAACAATTGGAAAAAATTTGACTTGACAAAGGTCCGTAATAGTACTCCCACACTTAGAAATTTTTGCATCGTAGCATCTCTATGGGGAGTGGTATGGACCATACCTTCCTTAGAAAATTTCTTCCATAATAAAGTTTCAAGATTACTTCAAAAAATATTCCACTCTGGAAGCAATACTGGGGACTATATGGACCATACCACCCTGTACGGACCGTATACTTGGCAGTCCCACCATTCTTGGTCCAAAAATTATGAAATTTCAAGGCTAAGGCTACCACATGACCTGTATGGGGTCCATGTGTGGCATGCCTTAGTCAAAAGCACCATTATTAAGCTCCAACACCACACACGGTCCATATAGCCTCACATGGACTGTGAGGGCTCCCATGGAGCATCACCTTGGTCCAAAACTTTTGGAAACTGATATTGCCAAGCTCCAATAAGGTCGTACAATTTATGGGTCCATATATCATCATCCTTTAAGGAACATGCATCCTTAAATGTTCTAGAACAAGGCTTGAAAGGCTTGAATTCAAACATGAAACATTGAAGCACAAGATACAACGCACATTTCACCCAATGAAAATCATACTGTCATTAAAACTCATATCAAAATGTATTTAAATCATTCAAAACATCAAAAAAATCATTTTGATGCACATGTATGCATGTCATGTCACGGAACTCAACAGTTAAAGAATTAGGACTACTTCAAAAAGGAAGAACCTATACCTTAGTCTTGAGTAGATTAGAAAAGATGGGGATATCCTTGTATCATTTCCAATTCAGCCTCCCATATAATACTCTCCACATGTTGATTTCTAAAAGCACCTTAACTGAAGCAACATCCTTGTTAGAAAGCTGTTTCACTTGTCAATCAAATATCTCAACCGGAATCTCCTCATAAGATGAATTCTCCTCGACTTCAACACATTCCAAAGACACAATACTACTAGGATCACTAATTAACTTCGTCAACATAGACACATGGAAGATTGGGTGAATAGAACTCAATTTGGTGGCAAATCCAACCTATTAGCCATATGCTCAATCTACTTAACAATCTCATAAGAACCTATATACTGTGAACTTGGCTTTCCCTTCTTCCCAAAATGCATCACACCCTTCACAAGTGAAACTTTCAAATACACCCAATCACTACATGAAACTCAAGACCCCTCTTCTATTATCTTAATAGGACTTTTGGCTACTTTGTGTTGTCTTCAACCTCTCCATCATTAATTTCCCCTTCTCCATAGCCTCCAACACCAAATTTGACCAATCAAAGCCATCTCTCCCTACTTAACCACCCCACCGGAAACCTACACCTCGTACCATATAAGACCTCAAATGGAGCCATGCCAATGCTAGCATGAAAATTATTATTATAATAAAACACAATGAGTGGAAGATGCTCTTCCGACTTACCTTTGAATTTCAACACACAAGCCCTCAACATATCCTCCCAAGTTTGAATTTCCTCTCAGCTTGTCCATCCATTTGACGATGAAAGGCAGCTCTCAAATGTACTTTGGTATCAAGTCTTCTTTGAAACAACCTCTAAAAGTGTGAAGTAAATTTGTGCCATAATCCAATATAATAGACCTAGGAACACCATGTAACGTCACCAACTCCTGAATGTACAACATTGCATAATTCCTAACACTAAAGATCATTTTGACTGGAAGGATATATATATACTTAGTTGTCCAATCAACAAGAACCCAAATTTAGTCGAATTGCCTTCAGGTTCAAGGAAAACCTTCCACAAAATTTGTATTCTCATCTTCCCACTTTCAAGTAGGGATCTCAATATCCTAAGCCAAACCACTGATCCTTTAGTGCTCTAACTTCACTTGTTGGCAATTAGGGCATTCAGATAAAAACTTGACCATATCCTTATCCATACCATGCCAGCAATATACTTCCCTCAAATCTTATTACATTTTATAGACCCTGAATGAATAGAGTAAGGAGAATTATGGGCTTCACTTATGATCAACTTTGTAAGACCATCCACATTTGGAATGTATAATCGATCTTGGTACCGAAGCACACCATCACCCCCTTGGAAGAAGACCTTTATATTCTTTTCAGCGACCAACTTCTTCAACTCAACCAATGATGGGGTCTACCTCTTGATTAGCCTTTAGATCAATAACCACCAAAGATTCAGCCCCATTCTAAACATGGATACCACCTCATTAGTGTTGGCCAAATTAAAACCTGATCTAGCCAAACGATGAACATCCTTTGCCAACTCCTTCTTTTCTTCCTCAACATGAGCCACACATTCCATAGAGAGTCTGCTAAGGGCATCGAATACAACATTCGCCTTGTTGGGGTGGTATTGTATACTTATGTTATAGTCCTTTAGGAGTTCCAACCATCTTTTTTGCCTTAAGTTAAGATCCCTTTGAGTAAATACATATTACTAACTCTTATGATCGGTGAAAGCATTAACATGCACCTATGCAAATAATGTCTCCAGATCTTCAAATCAAACACCATCGCCACCAACTCAATATCATGAGTCGAGTAATTACGCTCCTGCACCTTTAATTTTCTTGATGCATAAGCTATCACCTTACCATGCTGCATAAGTACATAACCTAACCAAATTTTAGAAGCATCATAATACACCACAAACCCCTCTAAGCCATTTGGTAAAGTCAATACAGGAGCAAATGTAAGCTGATCCTACAAAGTTTGAAAACTCTTGTTACATTCATCTGACAATACAAACATAGCCTTCTTTTGGGTCAGCTTAATCAGTAGAGATTCAATATATGAGAATCCTTCAATAAACCTCCTATAATAGCTAGCCAACCTAAGAAAACTCTGATTATTTGTAGGAGTTAATGGTCTAGGCCAATTCTTCATGCCCTTAGTCTTCTTTGTGTCAACCTTAATACCATTATCGGACACCACATGAAATAGAAAGGCTATTTTACCCAACCCAAACTCACCTTTGCTAAACTTAGCATACAACTTCCTCTCTTTCAAAGTTTGAAGAACCAACCTCAAATGATCCATATGCTTCTGCTCACTTTGGGAATAAATAAGAATATCATCAATGCAGAAAACCACAAAACTATCAAGGAATGAATTGAACACGCAATTCATGAGATCCATAAACACGACCAAAGCATTAGTCAAACTAAATGACATCACTGCAAGTTTGAAATGCCAATACTTAGTCTGAAAAGTCATCTTGGGAATATCACAATCCCTAACCTTCAACTGGTGAAAATCGAAATGAAGGTCAATCTTTGAGAAATGGACAGCCCATTGAAGTTGATCAAACAAGTTGTCAATCCATAGATATAGATGTTTATTCTTGATGGTTACCTTATTCAATTACCTATAATCATTGCACATCTGAAGAGATCTATCTATCTTTTTTACAAATAAAATCTGAGTACCCCATGGAGATATACTTGGCCTAATAAAGCCCATCTTAAATAAGTCCTTTAACTGATCCTTCAACTCAGCCGATGCCATATAATAAGGCAGAATGGAGATGGTTTGAGTATCCGAGAGAAGATCTAGGCCAAAGACTACTTTACTTTCGATAGGAATACCTGACAATTCTTCTGGAAATACATCCAAAAACTCATTGACAAGTCTTCTGGAAATACATCCAAAAACTCATTCACCACCAAAACCAATGCAAGAGTAGGTGACTCAAACTCCAAATCTTTGACCCTCATAATATAATAAATACACTACTTGGAAATCATGTTTTGGGCATTAAGGTAAGAAATAAACTGACATTTAATAGCGGAGTCAATACCCTTCCAATGCAATAATGGGTTTATATAGAAGTTGGAATTTGACTCTTAAGGTTCTACAGTCCATATAGGCATAACAAGCATGCAACCAATCCATCTCAAGAATCACATCAAAATCAAAAATCTTTAAGTCCCAAAAGATCATACAGGAAGATTTTATGCAAGACAGAAATAGGACAACCTCGATAATCCTATGAGCAACAATAGATTCACTCACAGGAGTACAGACTTAGAAAGGCTTCCTCAAGATTTCAAAACACATATAAAACGTAATATTCAACAGAGAAGTCACAAAAGATAATCTGCACTCAAATCAAGCAAAACATAAAAATCAATATCAAAGAATTTCAACGTACGGGTCACAACATTCGGATCATCCTTAACTTCTTGACAGGCAAGAAGAGAATAGAACCTATAGTTTATTAAAGCAACACCTTAGGGAGCTTTTTGTTGGATTTGACCACCTTGAGCCACTTGACCTTTCCCTCTCTGAGCATTCTTAGGATAATCAACAATTTTGTGGTTCTTATCACCACACCCACAACATGTACCCAGTTCCTTCCAGGAAGCACCTACGTGATCTTCCCATATCGATCACACTAGGAAAATCATGGTCCACCACCAAATGGTGCCTTGGGAGATTTCCCCTTAGCATTAGCAATCTAAACATTTAAACCTTGGTAATGTTGGAAGTGACCATAACTACCACCCTTGGAGGTGAAGAACCCACCATTATAACAGACTCTCTTAGGATCATACACACTCATCTCCTTGATATTTCTCCATTCAATCTACTCAGCACATACCATGGGCCTGGACATGTTCATATCCAAAATCAGCATAGTTGTACGACATTCTTTGACCACCAAGTCAGAGATACCAAAATGAACTTCTACATTCTAGCACGAGGGTCATCCACAAGCATATGAGGATACTTGGAGAGCTTTGTGAACGTTAAGGCACAGTCCCTCACATTCATACCACCCTGTTTGAGGTTAATGTACTCAGTCATCTTAGATTCCCTATGTTCAAGTGGGAAAAACATCAAAAACGCAAACTTGAATTATTCCTAATTAATAGTGTTTCCACAAGTACTTTCCGTTGATCATTAGGTTACCGCACACGAGCTACGTATTTTAACTAATAAGCACCCAACTCAGCTTTCTCCTTAGAACTGACTCCCATAACAGTCAATACCTTAGTAAGCTTATCAATTAACTCTTGACCATCCTCATCAGCCATTGACCTATAGAACTCTGGTGGATTCTTTCGAGTGAAATCTTTCACCCAAGAGGATGGAATGGGATCTCAAGGAACTTTAGCCAACCTATCTTAGAAGTGACCACCTGTACAAGTATATCAAAGGCCATACAAAATTCACCGTTAGAGATAGGCTCTTCCATAGGCCCTTATGGTGCTTAGCCCCCACTGGTTGGGGCCGGTCTTGGTAGGGGAGCTCTTATTTAAGGCATCTTTTGTAATGTAGCAAGGACATCATTAGGAGAAGGAAACTATAATATACTACATAAAGCATGGCATAATACATGAAGAAGGGAGGTAATTACTAAAACAATATTATAGCCTCCCACGCATAGTCATGGTGCACTTCACACCCATGAATTAGACTCTAGTCGATACAGAATGTTGCACTCTGAGGATCATTACATATCTAGTACTCTAATACCAATCTTGTCACTATCCAGACCTATGGCCTAGGAGTGACATGACAAATAGGAACTCAAGAGTCGCCAAACTAGTATCAATATATCGACATTCACATAATTGGTTTGGAAGCATAAATAAATAGTAAATATATAATTCTAAGGGATGAGAAATTAGGACCCATGCTTTGGGGATGTTATTGGGAATGGGAGTAACATGAATGCACACAACACATAGCACATAAATACTAAGGGGCAGGTAAGTACAACTCCCTCTATGAGAGCAATTTGGGATATAAGATATTCCATATCATAACATAGCAACATATCATAATACTCAAAGCCAATCCACATAACAATATTCAATAGGTAGCAAAACACATAAACATAATCTCCAATCACAACACTTTTATTATAAATGTAAAGGAGTTTACAAGATGTCTAATAATGCATCTAGTCATAAGATAGGATAGGGGCCAAGACATAACTCGAGCTCAACCTCAAAGTATATAACATAAATAAAACACTATAGGTAGAGAAGTGGTGGTTTGTCCTTTGAACATAGGACTCACTACAATAAGTAAATCTCAAGATCCAAGTTAGACGTTGTATGGTGGATGAATATAGTCCTCAGTCCCAATATGGTTAGATTATATAGGAAAATGTATGCGTTAGTATGTTTTGGATGTACTAAGTTTGTAGGAATGCAATGCATATGACTTACCAGACCTACATTCATTATTAGATAACAAAGGCACAAAATGTAAAAGGAATAATATAGCAAGAGATATAATATACGATATGCCATGAAATCAACGACGAATAAAATACAAAATGCTCATATATAGTAGGGATGGGACCATAGCCAACATCTCTTACCCATGTGAGTTATTACATGAATTTTTCCAATTTTTCCCTCCCACCGAGTGAGAGAAGATTACTTGTCAAAGGTAATTCACCATATATTTTGAATGGATCATTTTATAATGATGGCCACATTTCTTATGACCCAGTCATTTCGGAAGGATTTCTAATATCATATGATATCAATAAATGAATAACCATCCCTTATGATCTGCTCATTTATATGATGGCTACCATTCCTATGCTGGCACGTAGTTGAAGGAAAGAGACAGGACCTTTGGGGATAGCCCTTATGCCCCCAATTTAACACTCCTCAAATTGGTATGGTTCACTAAAAAATATAGATACATTCCAGGAAATCAACACATACATAACTTTCCTTCATCATCATAAAGTCATTCAAGTTGTAGGTCATGCAATAAAATCATCCATAGCTCAAAAATTTAAAATTGGATATTTTATCAAACACTTGGCGGGTGTGTAATGCTAGTGTAAGATCATGCAATTCAAAAGCAAAATCATACAATAAAACTCAATGTAAAAGCACTCACCAATACTTGGTAATACCCTCATGCAAGATACATCAACACTCTCCATAAAATCACAAAATATATTACAAATTCATAGCTCAAAACAGCCTTAAACAATCATACTTTTTATGAAATCCCAACATAGTTCATAGTTACATTCATAATAAGTAAGACCTACAAGAAAATCAACTTGGAGTCATACAAGTTATGTAAAAATGAAGGTTTGGCACCATGGGTGAAAGAACCTAATAGTTGAACCCAAATATCTTAGACCTTGAGTCTTTTTAAATTGAGTTGGGAAAGAATGAAAGCTTGGAATGGAGTCTTGAAATCCGATCTTGTTCTTGAGTTTCCTTGAATTTGTATTGGTGTCTTTATAGAGGCTTTTGAGAGCATTTGAGAGTGTATTTAAGTTTAGAGTAATGATTTTGATCCTTTGGAATAGGGTTTAAGTCTTTTGGGGAGGTTAATATAGCATTGGAAGTCTAAGAAGGTCATTAGAATGAATTAAATTCATGAAAATGCCATTAGTGAACTAATGGAAAAATTGGCAAAGTGATGCCCCACTGGACCCACACATGCCATATGGCAATCCACGGGTCCTGTGGAGTGCTTGTGAGGTGAGACTTGGTCAAAAATTTAAAGTTGGAACACTTGGGAAAATTAACGTCATCATCACTTTGATAGGACCATCCACGGGCCGTGTGGATGGCCGTAGCACAACACTTGGACAAACCCTCCTCCCATGTTCACTAAGCTTCACTTGCACACACCCTATGATTAGACAAATGATCAGTGGCAAGCCACATGGCCCATACTACTGGTCGTGTCATATGTCTTAGACCAAAACTATTCTTTTCCTTCTCAAGGCATTGCAGACAGCCCATCCAAAGTCCTACTGCCCATCAAGGTGCTCAGTATGGTCTCATTGCAAGGGAGGTTCTCATGAAAATGGTCATAACTCCTTCATCCGGACTCAAAATAAGGTAAAACCAAGTACGTTAGAAAGCTAACTCAAAGGAATTTCATTTGACATGTTATGGGTCATCCAGTACAAAGTTTAATAAAAGTTATGTATGTTTAAATTTGACTTTGGAACAAACTAACACCTAAAATACAATTTATAAGGAAGTCTTGAACTCGTCTAAGTACTAGAAGTCTCCTACGACCCTAATACACTCCCAACCGAACCAAATGAAGCTTAAGACATAGATAGATAAGAGCATGAATTATAGGGTGTCATATGGATAACCATATCTACCTTTATTTTGTGCACGTGGACAATCAATCACCTTATGGCCCACCTTACCGCAACCATAGCAAGCATTCGAGTTTCTCATACATTGGCCATTATGGCTACTACCACACCTTTGGATCTTAGGGTTATCTTTAGCAAACTTTCTATTAGGAACATTAAAGGACCTTTGGACTTGAAACTTGGGGCCTTACGGAGCACTAGAGGACCATTGACCTTGGAACTTGGGGCCTTAAGGAAACCAGCCATCCTCTGAATTTTTGTATCCACCTTCAAGACGGGCCCTCTTGGCCTCACCACTTCTTCTTTTTCTCAACTTCTAACCCTCTAGTTGTTCGGCATATATCATCAGGAGAGATAAGTCCTTATCACCTATTAACATGGTAGTACGACACTCCTTATTCACCAAGTCGGACACACCTAACAGAAACTTGTTCATCCTAGATCTCGGCTCGGCAATCAATTGCTGGGCATACTTGGAGAGTTCATTGAACTTGAGGGTATACTCTGTCACACTCATAGACCCTTGCTTTAGATTTATAAATTCCATCATTTTTGTTTCCCGAAGCTCAATCGGGAAGCACCAGTTTAGAAATGCCACTTTGAAGTCTTCCCAAGGGATAGCACTAACATTCCCCTTCTTCATCTTCCATTGAGTGAACCATATTTGAGCCACCCCTTTGAGTTGGTAGGCCGCCAACTCCACCTTTTCCTCCAAGTTAACCCCCATAATGGGCAACAGTTATACACCTCATCAATGAATTCTTGTGGATCCTCATCCACCTTGGACCCCTGGAACTATGACGGGTTCATTCTAGTAAACTCCTTCACCCTAGAGATTGGAGTAAGAGCATGAGCGGTGTCACAAATCAAACCTAAAGCCTAGACATGACATGGCAAATGGGGAACCCAAAAGAACTCCAAGCAAGCATATTAACTTGTCATTTCATATCACTGCTCAGGGGAAGCATATAAAAATATCAAAGAACAAGAATAGGGGTTAAGGGGCTAAGGGAAAAGCTTGCACAATATTATATTCAAGAGACAAGAGTCAAACTCATATCATTGATACACAACATGTCCAACAACAATCTCTACTATATAGATAATAGTGGGAGCCAAGACAAAGCAACCAGGATCACCCTCATAGTAAAATAGAACATAAAGAAGAGTGTCTAAATACATAACAAGAGAGTGTAGACTAAGTTCCCCAAAGTGGAGGACTCACTAACTTGAGTAGCACCGGACTAGCCACGCGGAGGAGGGTGATCAACTTGTGCGCTGGTTCCTAGATGGTGAAATCATTTAGGCAAGAGTATATATTAGTACATTTGAATATACTAAGTATGTATGATACAATGAAACAATATATAGGCATCATAATCAAAATGCATAACAATGCGCAATAGGCATAATATAACAATATGGCATGTATGATCAATGCTTATGTAAATCATGTTTATGTAACTCATACTCATATAAGAAATCACATGTGTAGAAGAGACCAAGCTAGCTATTCTAGGTACAAACACCTTGGTGGTTGTGTGGTACAAACCCCTCATATGGTTGATGATAATAATAGCTTATCACTACGATGGCGTAGTACAAACTCCTCATATGGTTACCCGAGTTCTTATCCCCATGTATCGGGTATGGTCTAATGCAATACTTTACATAGAGTATTTATATACATAAGCTCATTTCATCATAATATAGTCATTCATATCATATCTTATTCTTTGGACCTTTAACTACTCAAGAAACCACATCCGGACATTTTATCAAACACTTAGAGGGTGTGTAATGCTAATATATAACGATGAAATATAGAGATGAAATCATGCAAGATAATCCATTGTAAAACCATTAATCACCACTATGCAACACGCTGAAGCAATATAAATCAAAACCCATCATCAAATCATACAACGGATCCAAGATTTATAACTTGAAACATAGCAAAACAGTCACAACTTTACATAGATTTAACTTAGTTTGCAGTGAATTTCATAATAAGCAAGACCTATTTGTAAGTCAACTTAAGATCATGCAATTTGAGAAAAAAAGAGGCTTGGGTATCATGGGTTAGAGGAACCTATGAAAGAAACCCACATACCTTAGCATAGATATGAACTTGGTGAAGATTGGAGATGGAGACTTGCAGCTTGAAAAAGAACCTTGAAGGAGAACCTCAGCTTGGGATGAGGGTTTGGGACTTGAATTTGAGAGTGAAAATATGGCAATGTGTTTAAATGAGTATTGGGGAATGTGTTGGGTAATATGAGGGTGAAATTTGGCTATGTTTGGGTAAAAACACGTTTGGAGACACTTTGGGCCAAGACTTAGAAGTCCTGGACCGAACTAAAAAAATACCACTTTTTACACAGTGGTGCATCACGGAAGTGACGCAGATTTGCCACTGGAAATTGCATTCTTGGAATTTCATAATTGCTAATCTTTCGCTCTTAAATCGAAGTTAGACCCTTTTCACCTAATTTTGACCCACTGAACAAGAATATGAAGTCTGATTTTCAAAATAACAAATGGATATTGAGATATATAGAATTTCAAATTTACGGCATTCTGAGGCATATTTTTGGGTACTTTTTGGGATCGTTTCAATATCTGTCACTTGGGAACATCTGTCCCCGAATGTAAAAGAGATGCAGAAGATAAGAGTGATCATAATTAGCCTCAATAAGAATGCAACATTACATTTAAAACATCATTTTCAAAATCTCAACGTAAGCGCAAAATCATCATAAACTTATCAACTTAACATGAATGCATATGAATGACATAGGGGCTGAAACACAAGACTTGAAATCATATAGGGGACTTAGAATAGTACCTTAGGCTTGAGTGGAGTGGAAAAGGAAAGGCACTGCTTATTCATGTCCGCTTTTGCTTCCCAAGTAGCACATTCGATTTGTTGGTTCCTCCAAAGGACCCTAATAATGCCACCTCCTTGTTCCTAAATCTCTTTACTTACCTATCTAAAGTCTGAACCGAAAGCTCCTCATAGGTCAAGTTATCCTCAACAACACACACAACATTAAGAGGCACAACAACATTAGGATTACCAACACATTTCCTCAACATAGAGATATGAAACACCAGATGAACCAAATTTATTTCACTAAATAACTTCAATTCATAATCTACCTTGCCAATCCTCTTCAAGACCTCATATGGAACAACATATCTTGGACACAAATTTCCTTTTTACCAAAATACACCACACCTTTCATTGGAGAAGCTTTCAAATAAACCCAATCAACCACTTTAAATTCAAGGTCTCTCCTTCTCACATCGGCATAGGATTTTTGATGACTTTGGGCCATCTTAAACCTCTACCTAATCATCCTAACCTTATCAAGAGCCTCCATGACCAGATCCAGCCCCAATAAATCCACCACTTGAACCTCAAACCAACCAACTGGTTATCTACAATGTATCCCATAAAGAGCCTCAAAAGGAGCCATATCGATGCTAGAGTGATAGCTGTTGTTGTAGGCGAACTCAATCAAAGGCAAATTTTCATCCCAACTGCCTCTCACCTCCAATACACAAGCCTTTACCATATACTCAAGTGTTTCAATGGTTCTTTTGGCTTGGCCATCTGTTTAAGGGTGAAAGGTTGTACTAAGGTGAACTTCTGTACCAAGATACCTTTTGAAAGGACCTCCAAAAGTGTGAAGTGAATTGTAAACCATGATCCAATATGATGGACAAAGGAAACCCATGTAATCTCAATAACTCATAAATATATAACCTTGCATACTCTTCATCCTATAGGTGGTCTTAGCCGGTAGAAAGTGGGATGATTTCATCATCCTATCAACCAAAACCCTAATGTAATCAAAACCTTTTCTAGTCTTGTGCAGCCCAATCACAAAATCCATATTAATCACTTACCACTTCCAAGTAGGAATCTCTATGTCTTGGGTTAGGGCACCCATCGTTTGATGTTCGGCTTTGACTGATTGAAAACTATGGTAACTAAAAACGAATTTGGCAATATTCCTCTTCATTCCTTCCCACCAATACATATCTCTTAAGTCCTTATGCATTTTGGTTGAATCGGGCTAGATAGAATAAGAAGAATTTTGGCCCTCAACAAGGATCTTCTCCCTCAAACCATCAAAACAAGGCACACACAACCTACCTTGGTACCTAAGGGCCCCATCTGCCCCTTCGGAGAAAACCTCCACTTTGCCTTTTTCACCAATGCCTTCAATTCAAGAAAGGAGGTGTCAAGATCTTGTTTTGCTATCACCTCATCAACCAATAAAGACTTAGACACATCAACAACAACCACACCGTCATCACCAACCTCCTCCAACCTAACCCTAATCTAGCCAATTGATGCACCTCCCTAGCCATCTCCCTACCCCTATCAACATGGGCTAAGCTACCCATAGACACCATACTCAAGGCATCTGCCACCATATTTGCCTTACTCGGATGATAGTGCACACTCATGTCATAGTTTTTAAGAAGTTCTAGCTATCTTTTTTGCCTCAAGTTGAGATCCCTTTGAGTGAAGACATATGAGAGGCTATTATGATTGGTGAACACATCCACATGCACCTAATACAAGTAGTGCCAAATCTTTAATGTAAACACCATGACAACTAACTCTAGATTATGGGTAGGGTAGTTCCTTTCTTGTACCTTGAGGTTTCTAGAAGCATAAGATATGACCTTACCATTTTGCATCAATACACAACTCAAACTAACCCGGGAAGCATCACAATACACCACAAATCCCTCAAGCCTATCCGAAAGTGACAATATAGGAGCGAACACAAGCTTGTCTTTTAATGTTTGGAATCTCCTCTCACACTCATTGGTCTATACAATCATAACCTTCTTTTGAGTCAATTTTGTCATAGAGGAAGCAATGGAGGAGAACCCATTCACAAACCTTCTATAATACCTTGTTAGACCCAAGAAGCTCCTAATATCCAATGGGATCAATGGTCTAGGACAATTTCTAATTACATTGGTTTTTGTACAATCCACTTTTACACCATCACCCGATACCACATGACCTAAGAATGCAAACTCTTTCAACAAAAATTCACACTTATCAAATTTGGCATAACAATTTCTCCTCCTTTAAATTTTGCAAAACAACCCTCAAATACCCCATATGCTCCTGCATACTATGTGAAAATATCAAAATATCATCACCGAAGAAAACAACAAAGGAATAAAGGTATGGTTTGAAGACCCTATTCATTAGGTTTATGAAGTTGGTCGGTGCATTGGTCAACTCGAATGACATAAAACTCATAATGCCTATATCTAGTCCGGAAGGCCATCTTGGGAATGTCACACTCCCTTATCCTTACTTGATGATACCCGGACCGAAGATCAATCTTAGAGAAGAAGCTAGCCCCTTGCAATTTTGTCAAACAAATCATTAATCCTTGAAAGAGGATACTATTCTTGATGGTGACCCTATTGAGTTGCCGATAGTCAATGCACATTTTATGTGATCCATCCTTCTTCTTTACCAACAACACAGGGGAACCCCAAGGTGATTGGCGAGGCCTAATAAATACCTTTTCCATTAAATCTTTCAATTGTTCCTTTAACTCCTTGAACTCTATCAGGGCCATACAGTAAGGGGGAATGGAGATAGTTTAAGTGTCGAGAAGGAGATCTATGCCAAAATCTATCACCCTTTAGTGAGGGACACTGGGGAGGTCATTTTGGAAGACATTAAGAAGCTCATTTACAACCAAAAATGACTCAATGGTAGGGACTTGGACTCCATATCTTCAAACATCACAAGATTATACAAATAACCCTTAGAAATCAACTTATGAGTTTTAATGCATGAAACGAATTTACCCTTGACCACAAAATCTTGACTTTCCCACTCAAGAAGGGGTTCGTTAGGAAATTGAAACTTAACCATATGAGCTCTACAATTAATAGAAGCATAGTAGGCATGGAACCAATTCGTCCCAAGAATGACATCAAAATCTACCTTGTCTAATTAGACAAGATCATAACGCAACATCTTATGCAAAATGCAAATAGGACAACTTCTATAAACTTTCCTAGGAACAATAGAGGCACCAATAGGAGTAGACACTTCATCTGACTCATGAAACAACTCGGGGACAACATGAAACTTTTAAGCAACAAAAGGGGTAACAAAGGAGAGAGTGTCACCCGAATCAATCAAAGCCTATACAATAAAAATCAAAGATTTTCAACATACTGATAACAACATAGAGGACTTCACCAACCGTTTTCGTCCTATGTAGTGCATAAAACTAGTTATGTCTTGGGGCACCACCTTGAGGATCACCTCTTAATAATGGGATCGCATTTGCACCTTGACCCTTGCCATGGTTTCTTGGATAATTTATCTTCTTGTGACCAAGCTCCCCACATTCATAGCATGCATTAGAACCCTTCAAACATGGGCCTCCATGGCTTCTTCCATAACACATAAATAGGAGCACCCCACCAGCACCTTGAGACATAGGGAAGTCATTGACAAACCCTGTATTAGTAACATGAGAAGGCCCTTGGCCTTGAAAAAATTTAGCACCCTTTTGAACTATACCCTTAAATCGGGCCCTCATGGCCTTATGCCCCTATCTCTTCCTCAATTTCTCCTCCTCTATTTGCTCACTATAGGTCAACAATTGAGACAAGTCTATGTCACTAATTAGCATGGCGGACTGGCATTCTTCACTTACCAAGTGGAAGACCCCCATCACAAATTTATTCATCCTAGATCTAGGATCGGCCACCAAATGAGGAGCATACTTTGAAAGTTGATTAAATTTGAGGACATACACCGTCACACTCATTGCACCTTATATCAAGTTCATAAAGTCTACCAACTTTGCTTCCCTAAGATCAAAAGGGAAAAACCGATTAAGGAAAGCCAATTTGAACTCCTCCTAAAAGCACAACATTACCAATTCGCTTTTCACCCTTCCATTGATCATACCATATTTGGGCTACCCCTTTGAGTTGGTACACTGCCAACTCCTCCTTTTTTATTCTACCCAATACCCATGATATTCAATATTTTGTAGACCTCATCAATGAACTCTTATGGATCCTCATCCATCCTTGACCATGAAATACCTAAGGATTCATCCGCATGAAGTCTCTTACCCTATCCCCTAGGTTTAGTAG
>JAOTQJ010004210.1:56173-112179 GCA_025642045.1 Solanum sejunctum
CTCATCCATCCTTGACCATGAAATACCTAAGGATTCATCCGCATGAAGTCTCTTACCCTATCCCCTAGGTTTAGTAGTATGAGGGGCTTGGGCCCTTTGATTGACTTTGTTAGCCACCACTTGGGCAAGCATATTGAGAGCATCCCAAAGATCACCATTAGTAGGTTTCCCCTCGGGAGTTTAGGCCTTTCTTCCTCTAGTGCTTGGCATGATCTCACATAACAAAGAACAATCATTAAGGGGAAACTCACTATATTTCTATAGGACGACATAGAACATGAACAAGGGAAATATTTCCTAAAACGTCTCATAGGCTACTACTCATAGTCATGGAGTGCTTCATAACCATGAATAGGACTCTAATCGACGTGGTGTGATGGATGCTGAGGATCTATCAACCTAATGCTCTGATACCAATTATTTCATGATGCAAGTCTAAGGCCTAGATGTGACACAGCGAATGGGAAACTAGAAGGAAACCTAAACAAGTCTCTTAACTTGTTATTATATATCATTGGTCGCGGAAGCATATAAAAACATTAAAGAGCAAGAATAGGGGCAAAAGGGTTAAGGGAAAAGCTTGCACAATATCATAGTCAAGAGATGAGAGTCAAACTCATATCATAGATACATAACATGTCCAACAACCACCTCTACTACATAGATAAGACCAGCGGCCAAGACAAAGCAATTTGGCTAACTCTCATAGTCAAATAGAACATAATAAAGAGTGTCTCAACACATAACAATAGAGCATAGACTAAGATTTCTGAAGTGGAGGACTCACTAAATAGCTTGAGTAGCACTGAACTAGCCACGTGGAGGAAGATGATCAACTTTCATATAGGAAAGACTATGTGCTAGTACATTTGAATGTACTAAGTATGTAGGATGCAATGCGTCAATACATAGGCATCGTAATCAAAATGCATAACAATGGGCAATAGGCATAATATAGCAATATGGCATGTATGATCATTGCTTAAGTAAATCATGCTTACGTAACTCATGCTCATATAGGATATCATATGGGTAGAAGAGACCAAGCTAGCTATTCAAGGTACAAACACCTTGGTGGTTGTATAGTACAAACCACTCACATGGTTGATGATAATTACACTGTATCACCACAGTGGCGAAGACAAACCCAGTACATGGTTGATGAGTACAAACCCCATCTTGGTTACCCGGGTTCTTATCCCCTCAGATCAGGTATAGTCTAATGCAATACTTTATATAGAGTATATCATATACGTAAGCTCATTTCATCATTATATAGTCATTCATATCATATCTCATGCTTTGGACATTCAACACCTCAAGAAACCACATTCCGACATTTTTTCAAACACTTAAAGGGTGTGTAATGCTACTATAAAACCATGAAATATAGAGATGCAAGAAAATCCATTGTAAAACCATTAATTAATAGCTTGCAACACCCTCAAGCAATATACATCAAAAACCCTCATCATATCTTACAATAAATACAAGATTTATATCTTAAAACATAGCAAAATAGTCAAAACTTTGCATAGCTTTAATGTAGTGTGCAGTAAATTTCATAATAAGCAAAACCCATTCGTAAATCAACTTTAAATCATGCAATTAGAGAAGAAAGAGGCTTGGATATCATGAGTGAAAGGAACTCATGAAAGAAACCCTTCATACCTTAGCTTAGAGATTAACTTGGTGAAGATTAGAGATGGAGTCTTGAAGCTTGAAGAAGAACCTCGAAGGAGAACCTTATCTTGGGATGAGGGTTTGGGACTTGAATTTTGGAGTGAAAATATGGCTAAGTATTTGAGTGAGTATTGGGAATGTTTTGGGTAATATAAGGGTGAGAGTTTGCTAATTATGGGTAAAAATATGTTTAGGAATACTTAGGCCCAAGACGTAGAAGTCATTGATTGAACTACAAATAAAATAGACCATGTTTTACACTGTAGCACATTGCAGAAGTGACATGGATTTGCCACTAGAAATTACATTTTTGGAATTTCATAATTGCTAATCTTTTTCTCTTAAATCGGGGTTGGAACTTTTTTCACCTAACTTTGACTCCCTGAATAAGAATATGAAGTCGGACTTTTTAAAATAACAAATGAATTGTGAGATATATGGAATTTAAAACTCTAGGCATTCTGAGGCATATTTTTGGGAACTTTTCGGGGTTATTTCAAGCTACTTGAGCCCCTTGGTTGATTTTATTAGTCATGGCATGGGCCTATATGGTAATAGCATCGCCAAATTCTTCATGGGACACTCCCCTATCACGAGGAGTGGAAAGGGCTAGTTTCTCCTCAAGAGTACGGGCTCTTCTTCCTCTTAGGATTGGCATGATCTAGAATAGCAAAGCACATTCGTTAGAGGAAAAGCCTTACCTTACTCCTAAAGGACAATATAGATCATGAAGAAGGGTGACATTTCCTAAAACACCTCATAGCCTTTTACTCATAGTTGTGTTGCATTACACAACCATGAACAAGACTCTAATCAATAAGGTTTGTTGGATTCCAAGGGCCATTAACAACCTAGTGCTTTCATACCAAGTTTATCATGACCCAAGCCTTGGGCCTAGACATGACACAGCGAATGAGAATCCAAAGGGACCCAAACAAGACTTTTAGCATATCAATTACACATACTTGGTCGTGGAAGCAAAGTAAACAACAAGAATATAAACAAGGAAAAAATGGTCTAAGGGAAGTCTTGACATTTATAAAGCATAAAGAGTCAAAGTTCAAAGCATAGATAGACCAATTGTTCCAACAAAACCTCTAAACATAGATTGGGGTAGGGGGTAGGGGCCAAAACACCTTTTGGGGTCACACTAATAGTATCAGATGTTCAATATAAAGAGATAACAAAAGCAAGAATAGCATCGCTAGTGTCCCCGAACTTAAGGACTTACCAAAAGCTTATCTTTAAGATGCCAAAACAAGCCACATGGAGGATGATCATGAGGAGCTTCAGTTTCTACATGGTAACATCATGTAGGCATAGAGTATGCGTTAGTACATTAGAATATCTAAGTATGTAGGATGCAATTCAACAAGACATAAGCCTATATAATCAAAGTGCATTATAATAAGAAATAGATAAGTATAATATGAATATGGCATGTATGATCAATGCTTAAAGTAAAACATGTTTGTAAATCATATAACTTGCAAATATGGATTACATGTGTACGAAGAGACCACATCAACATAGCCCAAGCAAACTATCACTTGAACTTCAAACCATGCCACCCCCTTGGAAGGTGATTGAAGTACATACCCCTCAATATGGTAATGCAGGCATGCCACCCCCCGACAAGGTGAATGAGGTACATACCCTTCAACAAGGTAGTATGGGCATGTCACCCCTCGATAAGGTGATTGAGGTACATACCACTCAACATAGTAGTACGGGTATGCCACTCTCCGATAAGGTGATTAAGGCTTATCACCCCCTCAACAAGGTGGTTGGGCATGCCACCCCCCAACAAGGTGTGGTCAACTTGCAATACTATAGATACTTTTATGAAATCAATACATATATACAATCCCTTAATCATCATATAGTCACTTGATTCATAACTCATGCAATAGATCATCCATAACTCAAGAATCCTTGTCAAGGCATTTTATCAAACACTTGGCGGGTGTGCAATGCTAATTCAAAATTATGCAATTCAAGAGCGAAATAATATGAGAAAACTTAATTTAAATCAACCCACCAAAATATAGTAAAACCCTCATGTAAGATACCATGAAACGCCTCATCAAATCTCATAATGGATCATTGATTCATATCTCAAAACATGCATAAAGAATCAACATTTTATGAAACCACAACATAGTATACTGTCAAACTTCATAATAAGTGATACCCATAGATAATCCAACTTGAAAACATCCAATTTACACGAAAAGGAAGGTTAGGCACCATGGGTGAAAGTACCCAATGGTTGAAACCCACATATCTCAAACTTGGGTTTTCTTGATGTAGTCTTGAATGAGGCTTGAAGCTTGAAGAGAGTTTTTGAGATCCAGAATTGAGATTGGGACACTTGAGTTTTGGATGGAATATTTTGTTAAGTGTTAGAGAGGTTTTTGAGTGTATCTTGATTGATATAGAGTTGAAAAATGGCTAAGTATGGGTGTTTCTTTGCATAGGAGGGCATAGGCCAAAGATCCCAATGCCTTAGGCCGAAACAAGATTTTGGAGGAATAAATAACACTATTATGCACCCCTGACGCGTCGCGGCCAGGGTATGGATCATCTCTGGAATCTGCAAATTTGGAAAATTAAATTTTTACTATGGGTGTTGTAAAATTGAGGTTATATCGATTTCCCACTTGATTTTTCGCCTGATCATGAATATGAAGTCAAATTTTTGATATCACGCACGAATTTTGAGATATATGGAAATTATGATTATGAGCATTTCAGAGGCACATTTTTGGGAACTTTTGGGGCATATCAAAGCAGTCCTTATAAAGATATAAAACCTAACCAAGGTTAGGGTCGAAACCACAAGGAATACCTAAACTTAAGACAAATTCATCGAACAACAATCCAAGTAGTTAACCAACTCAATTCCTAGAATGGCAGGGGGAGGGGGTTGCAATATTCAATAAGAATTTGTACTAAACTAACTATAATAAGAGACAATCAATAATGGAGATCAATTATGGTATTGTGTTTCCCATGATTCCCCAACTTAGAATTACGAAATAACCCAATTCTTATCTAGTGAATAACATGCATGATGGTAATTTAATTGAGAAAACATAATTAAGAACTTAAACTTGAATTGAAATTAAGCAAATCCAAGATTGATGAGAAGTACAAGATTAAAGATCAAATTTACCCACAAGTGTTTTCTCACAATATTCTCTCCCAAGTACTGAGTTCTCCAAGTACAAACCCTAAGACTTTTGAATAATGATGTCCTCCTCTAAAAAATAACCTAAAAGTACTATTTACAGTAATTGCAATTAAGTCCTAAATAACATACAAAAATCGGTCAGCAAACTCCATGAAAGGTCTCTACAACTCATAGTGTCTTCTACTTCTCATAGTCTGAGTCTCGTACTAAGCCATTGGGATTTCAAACTTCTCTTCTATGACACAACTTTATGACTCATAAACTAATCCATAACTAGTGTAGGCTTCAACTTCATCAAATTGTCCCTCACTGAAAATCTTCACAAAACCTATCTATACGAAACATAGAATGCTCCACGACTCATATATATATAGATTTTGCTGAGCCGATCTCCAGAAATCATCCCTGACTATAATTTGTCATGAGACATCATTTACAACTCATAGAACACTTCACGATCTATAGAGAGTCTCGTAAATCATCAAAAATCAGCAACTTCTGCAATTTTTTCCCAAATAGTAGCCAAACTATAATCTTGCAAATCTAAACACAAAAACACACGAAACTAACAAATATCACATTGATAACACACAAAATCCTTAGTTTTAAGAATCAAAAGTGTTGTATTTTGATAGCACATCATCACCCTCAACTTAAAATTGTTGGTTGTCCTTAAGCGATGACTCAATCTATATAGACAATGCAGGAACACACATACCTCAACTCAATGCCATTTATGACATACAATACAAACTTAGATACCCACACCAGCTTTTCAAAATTAGATCAGATAGCTATTTAGCAAACCAATGCAAACTGATGCATGTGAAAACACAACTATGACAAGCAGAGGGTTATCAACAGTCCACAATTACTGAACAAGTCAAATACTAACAATGCAATGCAAGTACCCTCACAGAAAGAAGTCCTATATCAGACACCCAATGATGATTTCATGTTTAACCCTGGGACTGTGTAAAAACACTCACTCTCATAGAAGATATTCATGCATAATGACTAATAAAATTCATGACTCAGACCTCCAACTAATGGGACTAGGATCACTTTAGGACTTTCTAGGCTTGTAATGTAGGCTCAGAGGGATTTGGTATTATATTTTAGGAAAATAGTAACTAAAGGTCCTCCATGAAACTGCATTTTTCAACAATCTTGCCCCACTAACTCTATCATTCTCACCTTATTCTCTCTTTTTCTTATTCAATCTTTTCCATGTACTTTCTTCTCATTTTTTAGCTTTTTGCATTGTTTTCGCACTTCATTTTGCTTTTTAGATTAGTCAAAGGCATATTTTATTTTTCTTGAACCTGGTGCATGATTTTTTTTCTTCTTTTTCTCCTCATTACTAACTTACCCCCTTATTTTTGTGTTTTTACCCTTTCACCAGCCACCCTCAACTTAGGCTTTTAGCTTGTGCTAAAGTGCACAAAATCTATCTTCTAAACTAGGGACACTTTTGATAACCACCCTCAAATTAGGCTTTTTGCCTCAGTCAATGTTCACAATGCTCAAGGATAGATCAGGGCCAAATTCAACATTTTCCACTAGATAAGGCTAGGTTAATTAGGTGTTTAGAAAGATTTGGTACATGTAAGGCTCAAATATTTGGAACAAAGGATATATCATCACTTAGTTATTTTTAGGCTAAAGTGGACTATTTCATAAGAAAGAAATAAGATCCTTTTCGAAGCCATTCAACCTACAATATAACTTAGAATAACAGTGTAGTTCTGAATTAGCACAAAATATATGAATCTAGCAAAATAAGCTCACACTGTCATGGCAATGCATACATCATCAACAAAAGACTCACAGATCATGCTTCTCATCTCAATTTACCCTCACTTCTTAACAAATATTGTCAAACACCTAAACATGCATGGTTACTATCTAACTACTAATCAAAATTTTTGGTGGGTACTATTTTTCAAACCACAACATAAAAACATGTTATATGTTACAAACATTATCTAAACATCCTAAATATGTCGATTCAATAGAAATTAAATATCCATAGGAAAAAAGAACACACACAAGAAAACCTCTAGATCAAAATTTAGGATAATTATGGACCATAAGCTACTCAGAGTTCACTGAGGCCCATAACTATTCACACCCCATTGAAAAAGATGTGCATTGTTCCCAATGCACAAAATCAAGCAAAAATAGAATGTAAGGGTCAAAAATATACCTGGGTGCCTAAGCGCCATGGTTCACCTTGGGTTACCTCCCAAGAAGAGCATGATGTATTCTCACGGCATGACATAGATAGCTTGAGTACTCAGACGTCCTCAAGATCCTGTTCATCCACTATCTTTATCACTTTCACATTTTCAAGGTATGGCTTGACTCTTTGGCCATTTGAAAATTCCTCGATTTTATCTCTCCAATTCAATGGCTCCATGATTAAAGATATGTGCTACCCGAAAGGGTCCTAATTATCTGGATTCGAGCTTCCCATGAACAAGGTCCTAATTATCTGGATTCGAGCTTCCCATGAACAACTTTAGTCTTGTATTATATAACAATACCAAGTCCCTTACTGCGAATTGGTGGTTCTCTATGCGGCGGTCATGTTGCAGCTTCATTCTTTGTTTATACAAAGAGGAACTCTCATATGCTTTCAATCAAAATTTATCATGCTTATTGAGGTTGCTACATCATCCTAATCCAAATGCAACTACTTTGACGCTAACATTGCTTTATGCTTAAGCTCCACTATCAAGTTATATGGCTTTCCAAAGACAACCTGGTAGGGAGACATGCCTATAGGGGTCTTGAATACCGTCCGGTATGCCAATAATGCTTCATCCAGCTTTCGCGATAAATCTATTTGATTTGCATTCACAATTTTAAATAGAATCTGCTTGATTTCTTTATTGGACACCTCTACCTGCCCACTCATTTAAAGATGATAAGGTGATGCCACCCAATGTTTCACTCTATACTTTCCAAAAAGAGCTTTCAAAAGTCTATTGCAGAAGTGAGAACCTCCATCACTAAAGATAGCCCGACGGTGCCAAACATCGAGAAGATGTTCTCTTTCAGGAATGTAGTGACACTTTTGCCCTTATTGTTAGGTAGAATTACAGCCTCCACCCAATTTGATACATAATCTACAATAACTAGGATATACTTTTTTCCATGTGAACTAACAAATGGTCCCGTGAAATCTATCCCCCATACATCAAATAACTCAATCACCATAATAGGGTTTAGAGGGAGCTCATGATTACGAAAAAACTCACCTTCTCTTTGGTACCTGTCACAAGCTTTGGCATAGTTGTGGGCATCTTTGTGGATGGTGGGCCAATAATACCTATATTGTAAGACTTTATAGGCTGTTTGAATCCCACTATGATGTTCACCCACCAATGACGAGTGGCATGCCTTAAGTATGCTCATCACTTCGACCTCAGCAAGCCAAGCTATAAGACCATGTGATACAGCCAACACTCTCTCATCAAAGAAGGAATTATTTATCTCCAATCCATTAAATTTCATCATTATTGTATCTTCCAATCTGGAGAGGTGATCTGCAACCTGATTCTCTGTCTCATTTCTGTCAATGACATCAAAGTTGAATTTTTGTAAGGGAAGTACACATTTCATCAACCTTGGCTTTGTATCTGTTTTAGTTATCAAATATTTAAGTGTTGAGTGGTCTGTATGCACCACTAGTTTTGCCCTCAATAGATATGACCTGGACTTTTTGAATGCAAAGACCAATGCGAGTAACTCCTTCTCTGTGATAGTGTAATTCTTCTGGGTTGTATTTAGGGATATGCTGGTATAATATATGGATACAATATATTCTCCTTGCGTTGGCCCAATACAACACCTAGAGTAACCACACTTACATTACACATGATCTTAAAGGGGTTGGACCTGTCTAGAGCCGCAATAATTGACACTAAGACCAACCTCTTCTTTAACTCTTCAAAGGCTTTCAGACATTCATCATCAAACACAAAATTAGCATCTTTCTCCAATAATTTGGACAACTGGTGTGAAATTTTAGAGAAGTCTTTTATGAACCTCCGATAGAATCTTACATGCCCCAAGAAACTTCTCACACTATGTACTAAGATGGGGGGTAGGAGCTTCTCAATCACCTCCACTTTATGTCTGTTAACCTCAATTCCTTTGCCAGATATCATGTGCCCAACATAATACTCTCTTTCAGCATTTCTATGCATCATTCCAAAACATCATGTATGTGCTTTAAACCATCCTCAAATGAGTTCCCAACCATACTAATGTAACACCTCACATTTTACATGTACTAATGCTATAAAATTAAATCATCATATGATTTGGTCAACGAGTGCTAAGTTTTCAAAAGTACTTAAATCTCGTGTTAATGGGCAATATGTATGTCTAACGCTTAAGAGGGTTGAGTGTATTTACGTTTTATGTTGAATTGAGGATATTAAAGCCCTAAACAAAGTAAAAGAATTTATAGGCTTGTATGATTTAATAATCTAGTAGGCGAGTCACCTACTTTCTTAGCTTAAATTTACTAGCTAACCGGAAATGAGGCTCGACGTCAAATTTGTCCAAGTCTGATTATGAATAAAATTAATTTAAGGGAGTAATTTTAGCCTATGTTTTAGTATCGTAAGTAGACTTTATTTTCATTCCAAGAAGAATGTAAAGAAAGGACCAAGTATATCCCAAACCACATGGTTATTTGGACTAAAAATGGATTTAGAGGAAAGCTGGAAAATGGCAGCCAAAGTCTATTAGATTTGATGTCCATTTAGTCCCAATTTGGGGGGAAGTAGCTGCTGATTATTTAGTATAATTATACGAGGTATTATTTGGTAAAAAGGTCCATACAAATGCATCCAAATTAGGCCTTTAAAAAGGGGTTATAAGCAGGAAAAATTTCAGCAACTCTTACACTTAGAAAATTTTCAGCTTTCCCAATCCTCTCTCTAAACTTTTCTCAACCTAGCAAAGCAGCAGCTAAACGACTCTTTTAGGGTTCTTAAGGAGTTACTCAACTTCGAAGACAAAGGTAAGTGATTATAATTGTGCGTTTACTAAGGTTTCTTCATAAAAATCAAGAAGCATATGATAATATGTTATGCTAAAAATTTTGGACAGCATGTGTCCAGAAAATTGCTTGGATAGAAAGCTATTGTATTACATCCTTCATGACTTCTTGGGTGATGTTAAAAGACTGTATTATCACTTTTTGTATGTCTAAATGCTGTTGGAATAGTTTAGTTAGAGTTGGAAAAGGTTTGGAATTGTTGAAGTCAAAATGTAACGAAGGGGGGTAATCTTATGATGTCCATTTATAGGTTGTGTAGAATTGTAATATGTTGTTCCATGACCTTCCCCTATTTTTGGACAATATTAAGACTAGCTTTATGTGGTGAAAATGTTGGAAACAATTTAGGTAAAATGAAAATAGTTTCGAGGTTATTGACGTCGAAGAGTGATAAAAGGATATAACATTATGCCGCTTATTTGTATATTGTTAAGAATTATTATATGTTGTGTTTTATAAGCTATTATAGGACTATTAACGGTCTTAAAATAAGATGTACATGACATTTATATAAGAATAGTTGTTAGAAAATATGTTTATAAGTGAAAAGATTGAAGAAATACTTTTGCATCACTAATTGAAAGCTTGCTGTCCGGGTGATCGTCTTTATGATATTGGACTATCAAGAAGTGTTTCCTTGCTGATAATGCTAGTCTTATTGCCTAATCTGATGTAGATAAGTATTTGAGGGAAAAACATCCACTTCAAGGTAGTAACGGGGTCATACAATGAGGTATCTAAGGCTACTTGATTTCGTATCACTTGGCATGAAACATAGATCCTTCAATAAGTAAAGGCATTTATATACCCCAACATGACAAATAGCCATGCTTCCACTCTTTCACATGTTCATAAGCTTCCATATATATATATATATATATATATAGTTACCTTCAAATCTACATACATACGTGGATACCAAGTACATAAGTGCTTATTGCTAAACAAAGTTCATGAGTTGTTTCATTTCATATGCCTTTCATTATTTATGTAACACACTCTCCTCATTGCCATATTGTTTTATATGATTATTTACATATCACATGATGCATATACAACCTTATAGCTCCAATATTATGACCACTAAAAGAATCATCTCAAAGGTAAATGAAAGATAAAGTATATAGTTTTTGATGGGTGGTAGCCCGAGGGGTGGAAGCATCACCTAGCCAGGGACGATCCTATCACGAGTGGTAGCCTGAGGGGTTAAGGAAGAACCTGGCAATGGACGATCTCGATATAGTTATACCACTTATCAGTTGGTCATTTGCAGTACATGATGTGCACAAATTATACAGTAAAGGTAAAGCAATATAAAGAACATAAAGTATACAATCCTAAAGTATATCTACTGGTGGTCTCTTATTCCACGCCAGTGCATAGTTTTATTTGAAGTTGTTACTTCATATATAATATTTAATGCCTTACATACTCAGTATATTATCTCATAATGATGTCCCTTATAGGGGACCTGCATTTCATGCTACAGGTACAGGTGCTAGTAGATCTCCCCAGTAGAGTACAAGACATCCAGCTGTTGTTAACAATCTCCAGGTTGTTCCGAAGCTTTGTGTGTATCTAAGGTTTATATGGTTGTATTGAATAGTTAATTGAGGTAGGGCTTGTCTCGACCCTGGTCCGATACTTTCTATTATCTAGAGACTTTGTAGACTATATAAATTAAAGTGTGGACATATCTCGTACTTTCGACACCATGGCCCCAACGGCCTAGTCACATGTATTTTCTTTTGGCTTGTATCACTGTTTACTTGCATAAAGACATGCTAAATATAGAAATCCTTTATAAAATATATAGAATGTGCATAGATATAGGTTGGTTCTCCTAAGCCTTATCGACAACTGGTGTCGTTCCGCCCTAATATGACTTGGGGCGTAATGGAAGTGGTATTAGAGCAGGTTATCGTAGGGAATCTACAAAGCTGTGTCAATGTAGAGTCTTGTTTATTGATGTGTTCTGCACCACATTTATAAGCAGGAGGCTACGTGGCATTTAGGAGTTTCTACATTACTTTCATTCTTTAGATCATGCCATAGAGCTAAGTGAATTATGTCTAACTCGTAAATTATTTTGTAGAGCGAGCAAGTATGCCAGAAACCAGGAAGAACAAAGGTAAAGAAACGGTAGTAGAAGTGGTGGGTCGTTCGCCCAATCATGTGAGACAATAAAATAAGACTCAAAATGAGTCTCTGTCATGGACATCTCTAACCCCTCCAGCTCTTAATGAACACAAAAATAGTGAAATTCCCCCAAAATTACCTATTGATGCTACAATGTAGGATTTGAGTAATGCAGCTTAACTACTGACTTGCATAGTTACTGGCCAAGGACAAATATAGGAAGGTCCGATTATGGGTATAAGTGGTGTAAATAGGGCAGCTGGCATGAGGATACGTGACTTCCTTAATTTGGACCCTCCAGCCTTTACTGGGTCTAATCTTAATGAAGATCCCCAGAACTTTATTGATCAAATTCAGCGCGCTTTACATATTATGCATGTGAGTGGTATAGAAGCTATGGAGTTAGCAGCATATAGGTTGAAGGGTGTGGCTATATTGTGGTATGAAACTTGGAAGCAATCCAAAGATATAGATGCTCCTCTAACCACTTTGAATGAGTTCAAAGAGGCATTTCTTGATCGTTACTTGCCATTAGAGGTTCGAGAGGCTCGTGTAGATAAGTTCTTGAATCTCTACTAGGGGAATATGAGCGTGAGGAAGTATAGCCTCCAATTTAATTCCCTATCCAGGTATGCTCCTAATGCAGTTGCTACTATGGCAGATAGAGTTTATCGATATATGGATGATTGGATATGTATTTGGTCAGAGACTGTACCATTGCTTTATTGAATAAAGACATGGATATAGCAAGAATGCAAGCTTTTGCACAAAATCTGGAGGATCAAAGGCAAAGGAGAAGGACAGAGGAGTTAGAAAGGGCACAGTCTAAGAGGACCAGATCTTCAAGGCAGTTTACACTGTCCCACGGTGAGTTTAGGCCTCAATTTTCTAATAGACCGCCTAGGCCATCCATTTCTTATTCTGTAGCCAGGGATCCACCATAATATCAAGGGTCTAAAAGTAATCAGTTTAGTCAATGAGGTGATAGACAAGGTTCACGAATAATAAGAGGATCGGCAGGCCAGCCAATGACTCCTAGGCAGCCTTGTAAATAGTATGAAAGAAGTCATCCGGGTATATGTCTTGTTGGAATAGATGTTTGTTATTGGTGTGGTGCACCAGGGCACATGAGAGATTGTCCAAGGAGGCGAATGGTTGATATAGCACAATTTACTAGGTCAGCTATTGCATCATCATTGATAGTTACTCCATTACGTAGGGGTTAACAAGCACCTACTGGTCGAGGTAGAGGTGTTAGAGCAGCAGCTAGCTCTAGTAGGGTCCAGAATCGCACTTATGCTTTGGGGAGTCAGCAAAATTTGGAAGCTTCACCTGATATGGTCACAGGTACATTGTCCATATTCTCTTATAATGTATATGCATTAATTGACCATGGTTCTACACTATCATACATTTCCCCACTAGTTGCTGGGAAGCTTAAGAGAACACCCAAATTATTGAATAAACCATTTAAAGTGTCTACACCAACTGATGAATTTATTATGGCTAAAAGGGTTTATTATGGTTGTGTAGTAACTGTTTGTGACCGTGGCATATTGGTTGAACTTATTGAGTTAGAAATGGTGGAATTTGATGTTATAATCGGTATGGATTGGTTATCTTCTTGCTATGCCACCATGGATTGACGAACTAAGAAAGTGTACTTCCACTTTCCAATTGAGGCAGTTCTTGAATGTGAAGGCAATGTTGGGGCACCAATGGGGAAGTTTATCTCTTACCTTAAGGCCAGAAAGATGATATGTAAGGGGTATATATGTCATTTAGTTAGAGTAAGGGATATGGAGGTAGAATAGCCAACTCGTCAATCAGTCCCGATAGTGAATGAATTTGTTGTATGTTCCCTCATGAACTTCCAAGCTTACCTCCTGAACTAGAAATAGATTTTGGTATTGACTTACTTCTCGGCACTCAACCTATTTCTATCCCTCCATATAGAATGGCCCCGGCAGAGTTGAGTGAATTAAAAGAGCAATTGAAAGAATTATTGGAGAAGGGTTTTATAAGACCTAGTGTGTCTTCCTGGGTTGCACCAGTGTTATTTGTATGCAAGAAGTATGGAAGCTTGAGATTGTGTATCGACTATCGACAGTTGAATAGGGTGACAATTAAGAATAAATACTCCCACCCCAGGATTGATGATTTATTTGATCAATTATAGGGTGCCAAATGCTTTTCAAAAATTAATATGAGATCAGGGTATCACCAAGTGAGGGTGAAGGAGGAAGATATACCTAAGACTGTTTTTAGAACACGGTATGGTCATTTTGAATTTTTTGTTATGTCATTTGGGATAACGAATGCACCAGCAGCTTTTATGGATCTGATGAACAGGGTATTTAAACCATTCTTGGATGTGTTCATAATATTGTTCATAGATGATATTTTGGTATACTCAAGGTCAGAAGAGGACCATGCCAATCACTTACGACAAGTGTTACAGTTTCTTCGTGATAGACAATTATATGCCAAATTTTTTAAATGTGAATTTTGACTATAATCAGTGGCATTCTTGGGTGATATTATATTTGAGGAGGGAATAAGAGTTGATTCACGAAAGGTAGATGCTATAAAAGATTGGCCAAGGCCACTGACACCCACGAAAGTTTGGAGCTTCTTAGGTTTGGCAGGTTATTATAGAAGGTTTTTTGAAGGTTTTTCTTCCATTTCTATACCTCTAACAAAGTTGACACATAAGGTAACCAAGTTCCAATGGAATTATGGATGTGAAAGGAGCTTCCAGGAACTGAAAAATAAGCTAATTTCTACATATGTGCTAGTACTTCTAGAAGGCACCGAGGGGTATGCAGTGTATTGTGATGCTTCAGGAGTTGGCGTAGGGTGTGTGCTGATGCAGCATGGTAGGGTAATTGCTTATGCATCCAGACAGCTATGACCATATGAGTAAAATTATCCAACTCATGATCTTGAGCTAGTAGCGGTTGTATTTGCTTTGAAAATATGGCGCCACTATTTGTATGGGGTTCATGTTAACATTTATACTGATCATAAGAGCTTGCAATACATTTTGAAGTAGAAGGATCTAAATGTGAGACAGCTAAGATGGCTAGAACTGATAAAGGATTACGATGTTGATATATTATACCATACGATGAAGGCAAATGTCGTAGCTGATGCTCTGAGTTGTAAGGCAGTTATGACTACTGGTGACCAAGCTATGGTTAGTCAAGGGATAGGTAAAGATCTATGTCAATTAGCCAGTTTAGGAGTTTGCCTTCTTGAAACTCCAAAGGAAGGGGTTATTGTACATAATGCAGCAATGTCTTCATTAATAATGGAGGTGAAAGAAAAACAGTTCAAGAATCATGTTCTATGACAGCTTAAGGAAAAGGTTCATTAGGGTACGATAAAGGGCTTTGACCTTATGCAAAATGTAGTACTTTACTGCCAAAACAGATTGTGTGTGCCTGATATTAATGGGTTAAGAAAGAGGATAATGGAAGAAGCACACCATTCCTGATATTCCAACCATCCAGGATCGACTAAGATGTACCATGACCTAAAGGGAGTCTTTTAGTGGGGGGGCATGAAAACGAAACTTGTAGAACTTGTGTCTCAATGTCCAAATTGTCATCAAGTGAAGGTAGAACAGCAAAAGCTAGGAGGTTATATGCAATGTATATAACTTCCAACTTGAAAGAAGTACATGATCAATATGAACTTTGTTATCGGGTTGCCTCGCTCATTTCAAAAGTTTGACTCCATATGGGTAATAGTTGATAGACTCACAAAGTCAGCACACTTCCTACTTATCAGGAGTTATTATATAGTGGAAGAGTATGCCAAGTTATACATCAAAGAGATAGTCAGGCTACATGGAGTCCCAGTCTCCATTATATCAAATTGAGCGGCTCAATTCACTGTAAAGTTTTGGAAGTCTTTCCAAAGGAGTTTAGGGACACAAGTAAATTTGAGTATAGCATTCTACCCTCAAATAGATGGTCAACCAGAATCCACCATTCAGACACTTGAAGATGTGTTGCGAGCTTGTGCATTGGACTTTAAAGTAGTTGGGTGGACCATTTGCCACTTACTGAGTTTGCCTATAATAATAGCTACCATTCAAGTATCAAGATGGCACCTTATGAATCTCTGTACGGAAGGAAGTGTAGGTCTCTTAGATGGTTTGAAGTGGGTGAAACCACCTTACTTGGTCCAGATCTAATACACCATGCCATGGAAAAAGTTAAGGTAATACAACAACGCCTAGAAACAGCCCAAACTCATCACAAATCATATGCGGATGCTAAGAGGAGAGGGCTGGAATTTTCAGTAAGATATTGGGTACTTTTAAAGGTGTCTCCAATGAAAGGGGTTATGAAGTTTGGAAAGAAAGGAAAACTAATCCCACGTTACATAGGGCCTTATGAAATTATTAAGAAGATCAAGCAGGTAGCATATGAGCTAGAGCTACCCCAAGAGCTTTTAATGGTTCATCCAGTTTTCCATGTATCAATTCTTAGGAAGTGCATAGGTGACCCATCCCGTATAGCTCCAATTGAGGATGTGCAGGTTACAAAAGATCTTACCTATGAAGAGGTACCTATTGCTATTTTGGATCGTCAAGTTAAGAAGCTAAGGAATAAAGAAATAGCTTCAGTAAAGGTACTTTGGAGAAATTAACAAGCAGAAGAGATAACCTGGGAGGCCGAGGATGCAATTAAATCAAAATACCCTCACTTATTTGAAGATAAAGAGGATTCCTAACATGCAAAATTGGAACACGAATAGGTACGTGGTCTTAAATACTTAGTTTGTTGTTAAAGGTTTGTTTAATTTAAGGTTTATACATGGTTAAGCTACCTAATTGTGCTGACATTCGAGGACGAATATTCCTAAGGGGGGAGGATGTAACCCCTCACATTTTACATGTGCTAATGCTATGAAAATAAATCATAATATGGTAACAAGTGCTAATTTTTCAAAAGTGCTTAAATATCGTGTTAATGGGCAATATGTGTGTCTAACTCTTAAGAGTGTTGAGTGTATCCATATTTTATGTTAAATTGAGTATATATGAAATACCTAAACAAAGTAAAATAATTTATGGGCTTTTATGACTTAATAATCTAGTAGATGACTCACCAACTTGCTTAGCTTAAATTTGCTAGCTAAACAGAGACGAGGCTCGACGTCAAATTTGTCCAAGTCTGATTACTAATAAAATCCATTTACAGGTGTAATTTTAGCGCATATTTTAACATCATAAGTGGACTTTATTTTCATTCCAATAAGAATGTAAAGAAAAGACCAAGTATATCCCTAACCACATGGTTATTTTGACCAAAAATGGATTAAGAGAAAAGCTGGAAATTGGCAGCCAAAGTCTATTAGATTTGATGTCCATTTAGTCCCAATTTTGGGGGAACCAGCTGCTGATTATTTAGTATCATTATATTAGGTATTATTTGGTCAAAAGGTCCAAATAATTTCATCCAAATGAGGCCTTTAAAAAGGGGTTATAAGCAGTAAAAATTTCAGCAACTCTTACACTTAGAAAATTTTCAGCTTTCCCAATCCTCTTTCTAAACTTTTCTCAACCTAGCAAACCAGCAGCTAAACGACTCTTTTAGGGTTCTTAAGGTTTTACTCAACTTTTAAGAAAAATGTAAGTGATTATAGTTGTGTTTTTATTAAATTTGCTTCATAAAAATTAAGAAGTATATGATAATATGTTATGCTGAAAATTTTGGACAGCATGTGTCCAAAACATTGGTGCACTCTTGCCTTTGGTTTTAATGATTTCTATATGGTTTGTGGGCTATATTATGAAGATAATTTAGTCTTATTAACATGGATTGAGTTATAGATACTACCATAAGGTTGCTACCATGATTTTGGTTTCATTTACCAAAAGAGTTTTATTGTGCTATCTTAAGTGTGATGTTGGTTGGAAGTTGTGGTTGTTGGATGGAAAGCTAATGGCTCACGTCCTTCATGACTTGTTGGGTGATGTTATAAGACTGTATTATCACTTTTTTTATGTGTAAATATTTTTGGAATAGTTTGGTTAGAGTTGGAAAAAGTTTGAAATTATCGACGTAGAAATATAGCGAAGGGGGGGGGGGTAACGTTATGTTGTCCATTTGTAGGTTGTGTAGAATTATAATATGTTGTTCCACGACCTTCCCCTATTTTGGGACTACTTTTGGACAATTTTAAGACTATTTTTATGTGGAAAAAATGTTGTAAACAATGTAGGTAAAGTTAAAACAGTTTTGGGATTATTGACGTTGAAGTGTGGTAAAAGGATATAATGTTATGCCGCTTGTTTGTATATTGTGAAGAATTGTGACGTGTTGTGTTTTGTGGGCTATTGTAGGATGGTTAAGGGTATGAAAATAATATGTACATGACATGTACATAAGAATGTTTTTATAAAATATGTTTATAAGTGAAAAGATTAAGAAAATGCTTTTGCATCACTAACTGAAAGCTTGTTATTCGGGTGATCATCTTTATGATATTGGGCTGTCAAGAAGTGTTTTATTGCTTCTAATTCTAGTCTTATTGCCTAATATGATGTAGATAAATATTTGAGGGAAAATCATCCACTTCAAGGTAGTAACAGGGTCATACGACGAGGTATATAAGGCTACTTGATTTCGTATCACTTGGCATGAAACATAGATCCTTCGGTAAGTAAAGGCATTTATCTAACCCAGCATGACAAATAGCCATGCCTCCACTCTTTCACATGTTCATAAGCTTCCATATATATATAGTTACCTTTAAATCTACATACATATGTGGATACCAAGTACATGAGTTCTTGTTGCTAAACAAAGCTCATCAGTTGTTTCATTTCATACGCATTTCATTGTTTATGCAACACACTCTCTTCATTGCCATATTGGTTTATATGATTATTTACATGTCATATGTTCCATATACAGCCTTATAGCTCCAATATTATGACCACTAAAGGAATCATCTCAAAGGTAAATAAAAGATAAAGTATATAGTTTTTGATGGGTGGTAGCCAAAGGGGTGGAAGCATCACCTAGCCAGGGACGATCCTATCACGGGTGATAGCCCGAGAGGTTAAGGAAGAACCTAGCCAGGGACAAGCCCGATACAGCTATACCACTGATCATTTGTTCATTTACAGTGCATGATATGCACAAATTATATAGTAAAGGTAAAGCAATATAAAGAACATAAAGTATATGATCCCAAAGTATATCTACAGGTGGTCTCTTATTCCACGCCGGTGCATAGCTTCATTTGAAGTTGTTACTTCATATAAAGTATTTCATGCCTTATATACTTAGTACATTGTCATACTGACGTCCCTTATAGGGAACTTACATTTCATGCTACAGGTACAGGTGCTAGTAGATCTCCCCAGTAGAGTACAGGACACCCAGCTGCTGTTACCAGGCTCTAGGTTGTTCCAGAGCTTTGTGTGTGTCTAAAGTTTATATGGTTGTATTTTATAGTTAATTTAGGTGGGGATTGTCTTGACCCTTGGTCGATACTTTCTCTTATCTAGAGTCTTGGTAGACTACGCAAATTAAAGTATGGTCATGTCTCATACTTTCGACATCATGGCCCCAACGGCCTAGTCACATGCATTTCCTTTTGGCTTGTATCACTGTTTACTTGCATAAAGACATGTTAAATATAGAAATCCTTTATAAAATGTATTAGAAAGTGTATAGATATAGGTTATTTCTCCCAAGCCTTATCGGCAACGGGTGTCGGTCCGCCTTAACAGGACTTGGGGCATGATAACTGAAGTCATCCATGAAGACTTCAATAATGTTCTCCACCATATTTGAGAAAATGGACATCATGTATCTCTGAAATGTCCTAGGGGCATTACACAACTCAAAGGGCAACCTCTTGAATTTGAAAGTGTAGGGGCATATAAATATGGTCTTCTCCTGATCCTCTAGAGCGATGATGATCTGATTATAGCCTTAATACCCATCTAGAAAGCAGGTGCACCCCTTTTCTGCTAGTTTATCCAGTATCTGATCCATGAATGGTATAGGAAAATGATCTTTCTTTGTCAAGGCATTGAGTTTTTTATAATCCATGCACAACCTCCATCCTATAACTGACATTATTAAGATCAATTCAGTGTTTGCATTAGGTACAACTATGATACCCTCTTTCTTCATAACACACTGCATCGGGCTCACCTATTAACTAGCAGCAATAGGGTAGATTAATCCTGCATCCAGCAATTTAATGATAAGTTTGTACACAACCTCTTGCATAGGAGAGTTTAGGTGCCTTTGATGCTCAATGCTCGGCTTGTAGTCCTTGCCTAATTGGATTTTGTGTGTACGTACCCGAGGAGGTCTAGTAATAATGTCTGATAGTCCATCTAATAGCCTTCTTAAATTATTTGAGCACCATTACAAGGGAATATGCTTGCTCATCATTTAGATCAGTAGCTATTATTATCGGCAAGGTGTTATTAGTCCCCAAAAATACATACTTCATATGTGTTGGAAGGGCCTTCAATTCTAATACTGTTTGTCTTTTACAGAAGGCTTTGTGGGTGGTGACTCCTGATTCTGGCTTAATTTGGCACCTAGGACCATAAGACACCCCTAGAACATTTAATTTCTCCTCATAGTCTAGGAAACCATTGCCGTCAAAATTCATCAACACTACCTCCAAAGTTTCAACACCCAATCTTACCTTAAGTGGTACTTCTAGCTCAGAATCATCAGCAGTCTCAATAATAGAAACCACTTTCACGTCATTGCCTTTCCTTGCTTGCTGACACTAATTGAACACTACCTCATCCTTCCTAAATGTGATCTTGAGTTGGCTCTTCTCCATATCCACCAAGGTGAATCCGGTAGATAAGAAAGGACTTCTTGAAATAATAAGAACTTCAAAATCAATCTAATAATCAAGGATCACAAAGTCTGTAGGGAATATAAAGTTTTCCACTTTAAGCAACATATCACAATGTATCCTCATAAGCTTATTCACCGTTGGATCCGCCATTAACAACCGCATGCTACTAGGAGTAGGAGCTCTCAATCTAAGCTTTGTGTAGACCACATGGGGCAACAAATCTATACGGGCATCTAAATCACATTTTGCGCTTACGAACTCCATATCACCTATAGTGCAAGGCATGGTGAAGGCACCTAGATATTTACACTTCTGAGCTAAGGACTTCGTAATAACACCACAATGTTAAAGCTCTTGAGAAATCTCTTGACTCATAGTATGCTTTTTGGTGACCAAGACCTTTATATACTTGGCATAGCCTGACATTTTCTCCAAAGCCTAAATAAGAGAGCTATTGATCGATAGTTTAATAAACATGGAGAGAAAGTGCATGAACTTGTCTTCCTCCTCTCTATTTTTGATTCTTTGAGGGAAAGGAGGAGGAGGCCTGGGGACGGCCTTATATTTCTGTGGCTCTTTTGCTACCTCACTCACCTAATCCTTGACACAATCATCTCTTTCAACTACATCCTTATCTGCAACTATCTTTTCATGAATATCTTCTACCTCAACCGACAGAGGAGGATCAATGGTGCTTTTGCCACCTCTGGTAATAACCTCAATAAATTGCCCCTCATTCTTAGAATTTTCCACTATATTGCTAGGTAATGTACCCTTATGACGCTGATTTAACTGAGTTGAAACTTGACCAACCTATTGTTTAAGCTATTTAATAGCCACAGAATGAGACTATTTTGTGCTTGAAATATTAGATTTCATGCCTCTTAGAGTGTTATCCTATGTCTCAGCCTTTTTTAACAGACGATCAAACATATCCTCAATTCTGGAATTGCCTCTATCTATGTCCCTATTATGTGGTAGCACATAAGGACAATTTCTGAAGCCTTCTTTACTATCCCAATCTGCATCTGGACCCCTGTTCCGATCATAATAACCACTATGGTTATCTCTAAAGTCTCTATCACTACCATAGTTACGACCTTGATTTCCTTGACCTTGGCGCCAATAGTCCTTATTAGACCCTTAGGCATTGGTCCAAAAGGTTTATCTTATCATTATCAAAACATATGTCCTCCTCATAGTATGGCTCCTTGCACATGGGTGCACATAGAGGTTGGTGAACCACTACATTCACTGTCTCTTGGTGATGCTTGATCACCACATATATGCTTGTGCAAAGCTGAGCAAGCTGCTGCATAATTTCTTCAATAATTTTGGATTGCTTTAAACCTACACTAACAACATATGAACTCTTGATAGAAGCTTTATCCTACTATCCCATGCACAATTCGTCTTGACCACTTGCTCCATATGTTTAGCGATCCTTGCAAATGGTACATCTAAAAAACATGCCCCCCATGATAGTGTCAAAACAAGCCTAACTGTTCTCATCATGGGAATGGTAGAAAATCTCTACCTAGGCATCATCACTATCTTGTGATCAGGGTTTCTCCTCAAACATTTAGTAAAACACTCCCATGTAGTCCTTATCGAATCACTAAGAAGTTGCTCAAAGTTGTTGATCTGGTCCTTCAACTTGAGCTTCTTCGATCTAGAGAAGTACTTCTCCGAAAAGGCCTTTTGAAAATCTGCCCAGCTAGTGATTGAACTCTGTAGGAGCTCAGATAGCCATATACAGCATTGCCTATGAGAGACAATGGGAAGACACAAAGTCTCACAATATCCATAGACAGATTCTATGTTCTCATCACACTCTTAAAAACAAATGCCACATTGTGCAAGTGGCTATGTGGATCCTCCAATGGTAAGCCTACAAATAGCCCATGATTTTGCAGCATCTGAAGTAACCGACTAGAAACTATGAACATTATGTCTACTAGTAGTGGTGGCAACACAATAGCTCCCGTCCCATCCATAGCCATGGGGTTCAACCTGTATTGATTCCACTAGTAAGCATTGGCATTGAACACCTGAGGCTATGGAGTATCCTCCAAAGTATGTGGGTCATCATCATTATTATCCTAGTTTAAGGCTTCATCAGCCGAGTTGTTGGTATTTTCTTGGGCCATCCTTCTTATAGTTTGGTGGATCTCTAGATCAAGTGGAGTTAAGGGATTGCCTTGACTTCAAGTGTTGGGTATACACTACTCCTATGACCTACAAAGAAACAAAAACAAAAACAGTAAAATAAAGGGAACTAAGGATTAACACTCGAATTACTTAATGAATCTAACTAAGACTAGTCGTATTCCCCGGCAATGGTGCCAAATTCTTCATATCGCCCAAGTTACACCTCCTTTTTTAAAGGATAAAAAAGTTATTGTCAAGATATAAAATCTAACCATGGTTAGGGTCGAACCTATAGGAAATATATAGACTCAAGACAAATTCACTGATAAGCAATCCAATTAGTTAACCAACGCAATTCCCAGAGCGGGGGGTTTTGTAATATTCAATAATAAGTTATACTAAACTATCACAAGAGACAATCAATAATAGAGAGAAACTAGGGTATTATCTTCCCCATGATTCCCCAACTTAATATCACCGAATAAATCAATGCTTATCTAGTGTATAGCATGCAGGACGGTAATTTAAGTTCACCAATCCTTTTGGTCAAATGAGAGAGGCAAATTTCACGATGCACTTGCCATCTCTATAGTGTGCAATACAAACCATTACTTATCAGTCCCGGTACCACCTCCCCTTGGCCCAGTTCGGTTGATTAGATAATAACACATCAATCGAATCCTATTACTCAATCTCTTTTACAATTCATTACTGCCTTAGTCCAGTCAGTAACGCTAGGCATATTCCAATGTTGACCACCACTAGAAAACATGCAAAATGAAGATAATTGAATAATACCTACATATACCCAATCCATGAGTTGTAAATTATCTAGGTTTACTTTATTTGTTCTTCATGGTTCCCACAACCCTAGTTGTGGATTTATCTGCTCATGCTATCTGTAGACAAAGAAATTATGAATTGAGAAAACATAACTAAATACTTACACAATTGAATTCGAAATCTAGCAAATCCAAGATCGATGAGAATCACAAGATTGAAGATCAAATTTACCCACAAGTTTTTTCTCACAATTTTCTCTCCCAAGTATTGAGTTCTCTAAGTACAAACCTTAAAACTACTGAATAATGACGTTCTCCTATGAAACATAATCTAAAAGTACTATTTATAATAATTATAATTAAGTCTTAAATAAAATAGAAAAACTAGTGAGCTAACTCTACGAAAGGTCTTTACGACTCGTAGTGTCTTCTACGGCTCGTAGTCGAGGTCTCATAATCAACTATTATTAGTTTGAACTTCTCTTTGATGACACATCATTATGACTCATAAATTGATCCATGATTCATACTGCATGTTCATAGGCTTTAACTTTATCAAATTGTCCCTCATTAGAAATCTTCATGAAACCTATCTAGACGACTCATAGAATGCTCTATGACTCGTATGCAGATCTTATTGAGGTGATCTTTAGAAATTATCTCTCATTGTAATTTGTCACGAGACATCCTCTATGACTCTTAGAATACCCCACGATCCATAAAGGATCTCGTAGATTATCAAAAACTAGCAACTTCTCCAATGTTTCCCCAAATCATAGCCAACCTGTAAACTTGCTAATATAAACACAAAAACACATAAAAACCAACAATTATCACATTGAGAACACATAAAATCCTATGTTTCATGCGTCAAAAATGCTGTGTTTTTACAGCGAATCAGCCATTAATGAAATGTGTTGAAAAATTAAAATTTCCATCTCTGGGAGGGCTATACTGTCCATGTCATGCTGTATGGACTGTATACTTGTTCGTGATCCAATACTTGGAAAAGTTTCACTTGATGAACGTCTAAAATGATAATTCCATACTTTGAATTATTTTCAATGTAGCATCCATATGTATGGTGGTATCGACCATACAAGCGACACGGTGCGTTTGCCCCCTCTGTCCCACCTTCCTTAGAAAAATTCTTCCTCGATGATATTTCGAGATGGCAATTCAATACTTAGAAAACAATTCCACTCCATAAGCCATACAGGGGATCATATATACTGTGCCACCTTGTACAAACCGTATACTTGGCCATCCCACCTTAATTGGTCCTAAAACTATGAAATTTCAAGACTAGGGCTACCACAAGGTCTATGAGACCTTACACGGCCCATGTTGGACCCATGTGTGGCATGCCTATGTCCAAAACTCCATGATTAAGCTCCAACACCCCACACAAGGTCAGAGTCACTCCAAGGAAGTCCCACACGATCCGTATAGTCTCACACAGACCATGACGGCTACCATGGAGCATCCCCTTGGTCCAAAACTTTTCAAAATAAAAATTTCCAAGTTCCAATGAGGTTGTACAACGTCCGGATCCTTCCATTGGCATAGCTAACTCATGCAACTTAAAACATTAATGTGCATGCATAAGTTTTATACGGCAAGCCTTTAAAATATTTAATAAAACTCAAAGAATCTTAATCATGCTTTATATAAAGTTTGAAAATATCTATTGATACAAATACTAATGATGCTTATAATATATGAATAAATAAATTGAACTATCTCAATTACTCAATCCATGAATCCTCTATTATATTAAAGATAGGTGTTTGCAACAATACTTATCTCTAACTGACTATAAAATAATAAATTGGATTAACTAACTAGAGCCCTCTGAAAGAAAAGAGGTTTCACTAACTACTGCTAGAAAGATGTCTTACTGAATGTTTGTTGTCATAGATACTTGAATACGTATAATAAAAGTATGTAACACTAAAGGGGATCAATACTTGGAACGTACGGTATGTAAAATCACAAAAATGGAAACTCAGTATCGGATGCTCACTCAACTCAAACACTTAAATTAGAAAATAACTCAGTAACAAAATAAATTCAATATAAGTAAAATATCTGATTTAATGTATAAACAAATGCAACTGAGTCTGTGTTAGAAAATAATATATATTTTAGCTTAGGGAGTTTCTCTAGCCGACAACCATCACTATGAGCATCTTGACAATACAATGTCTTGCCCATGTTGCTAGATCCATCCAAGATCTTGCCATGGTAAGTGACAAGCCTGAACTTATGGATCCATCTAAACTTGGCCATCTCTATGGCATATGAAGAGTTCTACAATCCGATACAACCTTATTCTACACTCACTACGTAGTTTATAGGGTTTGAGTATTTATTACTCCTATGCATCTTAGTGCTAGTACTACTCTCAAAATTTTATTATATGCTCATAATTTAATTGTATTACTACTCAAAAAAAATTGTAACTCTTTTTAACTTAGCCCAGCTTTAGATTTTCTCAAATTTTATCAAACTTGTCTCTTTCTTTAAAAAACGTACCAATGCAATAAGTCTCAAAAACATAGGTTTACTGCTCAATAAAAGTGTTAATATAAATGATTTAAATATTTCTTGAACTCAACTCAATACTTTAGACTTGATAGCTTTTCACAAAATATATAGGGTTCTTACAAATGAAACCATAAGTGTATACATGTTGAATTAACAACTTAAATAAATAGTGAAATCATTAAATTATATGATTTTCTTCAAGAAGAGTAGCATAAACAAGTATTTCAACAAAGTTTACTCATAATAAAGAAAACTTGATCTCAACTCATAAACTTGAGCTTAGATGGAAATTAGTAATTAAAATTACTAATATAAATGTTGTAGTTCAAAAAATACTAAAATAAATGTGGGGATTACTTTTGGAGGGACATACATACCTGGAAGATTTATATTTCAATCAAAGTTCAAAGAACACTAGTATAAATGACCTGGAGGGGGGCTTATTCGTGAGTTATATAGATTTTTTAATTATCCAGAAAGTTATCCCACTAAAATGAATTTTTTAGTAAAGTATTAGTAAACAGTCTCGGAATAAAATTTTGACAATTCAATTAGTTCCAAAATGGTGGAATCAGCCTAGGAGCATATCTGATGCAATCATAGCAAGGATTAAAAATATGGTTGCAGAAATTGATTTATAGCTTACCCAGTCAATGCTCTTAGTAATCGTGCCTCAAATGAAAATTTTGATAGTATGGTCAGCTCTGGAACATTTATTTTGATCTAGGACGACCCTACATTTTATACCGAGAATGTACTTTTGTGATTTGACCCCCGAGGGTCTTCCGCTAAATATTGTGTATAAAGAAGTGCGCCCTCACTTTATCATAGGAAGCTCCTTTGGAAATTTTGACAACACTGTTGGATGCAAAATGTCAAAATCTATAGGTTTACATAGCTCATTTGTGAAAATTGGAGTCTGAACTAGCCCGGAACAATGAAAAAGTGATTGAAAGGTTAAGGAGGAAGGGGTGGCATGGCACCTTATGATGCCACCACATTGCACAGCCAAATGGTGCCACTTTCTATATATATGGCTATCATCAAATGTGTATATATACACATATATTTTCTCCACCTTTGCTCTTGCATCTTATTGTTTTTTTTTATTTGAGTGATTCAAAAAGCTACATCACTCAATTCTTTGCAAGGAACGTCGTAGTGAAGTCGAATTCAGGATTTCATACATACTTTGAGATAAATTTCTAATTTTTCCTCATTCATATATTGGAAATGAGTGAAAATTTTACACTACAGTATCTCAGTCATTTCTTAATAGAATTAAGTGAAATTTATGTCTAAATTATTCTACGCTTTGAGTGGGACACTATTGTATGCTTGTATTCACTGATTTTGTCCAATTTTTAAGAATTTTGACCGAAAAGTTTTGAAAGGAATGTTTCTTGATAAAGTTTGTAACTTCATTTTTAGGCCTTTTCTTGGTCTTTTGGGGTTCCACTCTGGGCTGAATTTCTAGAAATGGACTCGGAATGATTCGGGTATTGATGTATGAGGATTCGTTTGGTATTTTGATCATCAGCCCCTATTTTTCCCATAATAGTACTCAATGTAATTTCATCCGTTTCTTATGATTTTATAGTCAAATTAGTCGTGATGATCTTGTTACTTATGTTTGAAGACCTAAGTAGTATTTAAAAGCAATTTACAAGAAAAAAACTTGGTTGAATTAACTCGAAGTAAGAGACCTCAGATGCTAGGTAGGCTAGGCTTTCTCTAAACCATAGACTAAGCTGAAATATTTGCATATTTGAGTTGGAATATGTAGGAATGTACTCTTTCCAAATTGTACCATGGATTATATATTGTTTATGGTTGGATGTGATCTATGTGTTGTATATATATTATGTTATGGGATGGTAGTAGTTGTATTGAGGTTCGTGACAAAGTAATATTAGAGCTTAAGGTTTAGTGGTCTCCAAGAGGCTGTAGGATATTTATAGACTTTCCTATATTATTGATTCTTATTATACGTCTAGCCAGTGGTTCTTCAAGTATTGAGAATTTTACTTTATTTGTCCCTCTACATTAATGTGGGGTAGAGGTCAGAGTCCGAGCAAGGAAAGTGCTATGACTATTTTGATGCTTACCTACTGGGTGGGCTGTCTGATACTGGTGTACATCATATTTAAGAGGTCATGGCACTCTAGTTAACTGATTTAAGCCTACAGAGCTTAATCCTTATGGTATAAACATGTAACAAGATGCCTTAGTAGGAGTCAGGGGTGCTCTAGATAGACTGAAGTAAGCTTTGAGTTAGCACCTAGAGTTATGCAGACCATGAATATCGACTTGTACAGTTTTAGATTTTGGACAGAGCACTTTTAGGAGTGTCATACCTGACTGATGCCATGAAGGTTGGAAGGTATGGTGAGCATGGGCTTGATATGTTAACCCTATTAAAGTTTTTCAATGGGTTCGAGTGGTTGCATTTGAGTTGGCCCTACCTATAGCTTGTTTTGTTGTACATCCTATTCTCTGCATATTGATGGTGTGCTGGTGTATTGCAGATGAGTTACATGTACTCTAAAATGTTTTTGTTATGTTAAATGATGGCCAAATATTGTTAAAGGAGGTTTTGGTGGAAAACATTTTGGGGTTGTATCCAAATCATTTGTCATCATTATGAGTGGTTGATGGTCTCTATCAGACTTACTGTTATGGTGTAGAGTAAGGATCTAGTGATTTGTAAGCATCGGTGGATGCTGTTACATTTCTTATCTTGGTTTGATTGTTAAACGCTATAGAATGAGGGATGACTGGTAATAACTAATGAGGACCATGTTTGAGAAATGAGATATGAAATCTAGGTATGAAGGGAAGTACAGAGAGCCTTTTAAGTAGGTATCTATTCGATATTTGCTGCATTGGTAAGTGTTTGGTAGCGATGCTAGGTCGATTGGACAACAAGGGAAGGGGATTTTGTCCTTGCGTATGAATTAGAGCATATTAGCTATTATCAATAGTTATTTGGTTATCTTGTGGGCTATTTGTGGTTGATTGTGGGAATCACTTCGATAAGGAAGCCAAGAATAAGGTAAAAGTTGTTTATGTATATAATGAGCACAATTATGAATAACAATGATTATCTGAACATTTGGTTATGTAGTAAGAACAGGTATGTCTAGCCAATTCATCCTCATGACTTGTCTACTTATTGAGCAGATGGGACAAATATTGGATTATTTAGACTTCTTTTTGGAATTATCGCATTGACTAGTTGTTGTATATAGAAAGATGGTGGGATTTGCAAATAGTGAGGGTGAACTGAAATACTGTTGAATACAGAATATGCTTATGAATTATATACTCGTGGTGCTGATTGGAGCCTACAAGTGTGTTTGTATTCGTACTTTGGCGGACAAAAGTCTTATTAATAGGGGATATTCTAATGCCTCTGTTTAATTTATATGGCTTTGTTGTTATTATATTGATTTGAGCATGTGTATAGTGACCTTAGGACTATTGGAGTGATTATTTTTCTGCTTATTCAAGAGTTATATGGATTTTTGAGTTAAGCGAAAAGTTATCCCAGTAAAATAAGTTTTTTAGTAAAGTCTTAGTAAAGGAACTCAGAGTGGAATTATGACGATTCTATGTTGTACACGGGTGTACCTTCTGGTCTTATGGGGTCCTAATTTGCATACAATCATAGATACTCAGGCCTTGCATACGCGTACAACGATATACCTCAGTTGGGGGGAATTGTGGTATTGGCCTACATAGTCTTCATAAGTTGACATCGATGTTCAGCACTTGTGTTGGTTGGTTATCATTGTTCTTCACTCTAATTACTTCATTTCTGGTTCTAGGGTTCCTGTATATGTCTAGGCCTTGCTCTGAGTTTATTTTGCTACACTGCTACAATTATATACATTTAGACTTCATTTATGTTCACTATTTCACTTAGTCGACCGATGATTCCTACTGGGTGCCTTTTTTGGTACTCACCCCTAATTTTGAATTTTCCCATGGTGAAAGTCTAGTTATAAGTCATGATAGTTAATTTGGGGAACTTTGGGAGCGCTCAAGAGACTTTTGGTGAGCACTGGTAGCTCTGGCTTTTTTGTAGTCTCCTTCCTATTGATGGTCATCTTTTGTATCTGGACATAGGCCTTGTACATTGGAGCTTGGTATTTGTAGGTGCACTACTAGTTTATATTACTATATATATGTCCTTGTATCTATGGTAGCTCTGTACAGTTGACTGTCAAATTCTGGGTGGGTTTCAGCATATATATTATTGTTGTATCGATTTGGTTTGGACTAGAGAGCTAGAACAGGTACCCTTGTGTTGGGAATTGGCTTGCCCGTAGGTAGGACTAACAGGCGCCATCATGACCAAGATAGGGTCTTGACAACTAGCTTTCTTGAAGAAAGTCTTTGATCTTGGAACCTTGATGCAAGTTCTTGAGAAAAGAAATCCTTTTTATGATTTTTGGAGCAAAAGAGCTTAGGAAAACCTTGGGTATGTGCTTCTCTTTGATTTTTAGATTTTCTACTTGATAACTTTAAAGTTCTTGACGAAGAAGAGGAACCTTATGTTAGTTTTGACATAGTTTCTTGTGTGAAATTATTTTGATCAATGATTATAAGGAGAAAACTTGTTAGTTGAATGATTTATTACTTTAGAATAGACATAAAATGTAGTTGAAAAGCTTTGGAAAGGACCATAATAACCTTGGGACGTATCCAAGAAGTTGCTGAAGAAAAGGTGCAGAAAAACTTCAAGTGAGGATCTACAGAACGTGGAATAAATTTAAGACCTGTAAAAGGGTTTCATCCATATATACTGCTTCATAGGACTTCACTAAAATGGGTATTACTTTCTCTTTTTTTTTGAACTTCAAATGAGGCAATATTGGTAGCGTTGGAAAGATAATTCCAAGAACTTTGATTTATTAGGTTATATGCCACGTAAATGCCTATATTCTAGGAGATATGGTCATCTGAATTTGACCCTTTTATGAACTCATGTGAAAACATAGTTGATGAAAATTTTTTGGACTTAGCTTGATGTAGAAGAACCCTTATGATCCTAAACCATGTATAATACACTTTGAATACTATGGATTGATCCTTACATAGTTATGAAACATAGAAGTCATTGGGTCACCTAACTTTTATAAAATCACATATCAAAATTAAATCGGTCAGAGAGCTTTTAACTCAACTTTGTACTAGGGGTTCCTTATGATCATAGTTCATCTTTGAATCTATTTTCCCTCTAAATATTAGATCTTAACATGTCTTCTCAATCAAGAATCATCGAGTACAATCATATTCGCACAGGAAGGATGCTTTTACCTTAGATTTAAAAAATTGGGGTGTTATAGTCTAGCCGTGACTCGTCTAGCAAAAGCTAGAATTTGTTTCGAAAATGCAAGACTTGGAAAGATTGTAGAATATGTATAGTTAGAGGATGGGAGAGTTTATGAAGATGGGAAATTATGGGGAAATATGAGTTTTAAGGGAAAGGCTAAAGGATACCCAAAGTCATCAAGCATCCTATTTGGATATAAGGAGGGAACTTGAATTTGATCTTGAAGATTTGGTCTACATGAAAGTCTTGCTCATAACGGGTCTGATGAATTTTGGTTAAAAATAAAAACTTAGTCCCCGATATGTTGGACCATATAGTACCCTAAGGAATATTGATAAGTTGGCCTATGAACTAGATTTTCCATTGGAGTTAGCTTCAGTTCATCGGTATTCTATATGTTAGTATTAAGGTAATATGTGGGTGATTCAACAATATTGCACCATTTGAGAATGTCAGTGTCGAAGAAACCTTTAATTATGAGTATGTTCCAGTTGATATTTTGAACTAGCATGTTAAAAAGTTGAGAAACAAAGAAGCTGCATCCATCAAGGTACCATGAAGAAATCAACATGTTGAAAATGCTATATGGGAAGTATAATGAATATGATATAATGTTATCCTCTCTTTTTTTCTTCCATTCAAGCCCAAGGTACTTAGTTATTCATGCTCAAATCTTCCAAATTTCTACATTTTAGTTTTTTCATGTCAAGTGATATTTATACATACTATGAAACTGATTCTAAATTATGTTTTGAGTAAAAGTTGAAAATACCATGAAATTCATGTTTATGTTTCATTATTGCATTCATGTTGAGTTGTTAAGCATCCATTCTACTCTAGTCAATGTAGCTTTCATCTAATTATAGGATGAGTTACCGAGGCGGAGATATAGTATACCCTGTAAGTTGGAAAATTGGAATAAGAAAGAAAACTTTCAAAACGAGATTAGTATAAGGACCATGAACATAGTCTATAGGAAAGTCTAGTCTATGAACTACAAATAGGGTCTTAAGGATATAATGACCCTTTGGGTCATTTCCTTTGCATTTGTCTCGTCAGTTGTAGCATTTCTATAACAACCCTAGGACTTTTGGGACTTAATGGCACTGATGGTGTGGTTGTCAGGTTGTTCACATTGGAAACATGCTATTTTTTATATTAGAAGGCCAATTATAATTGGAAAATGAACTTTCGAATAAAGTCCTAATAAATGGCCTTGGAATGGAATTTTGACAGTTCTATCAGCTTTGGAATGGCTTATGATAGGAGCATGTTCGCTATTAGTTATACCAAATTTTGCAAGTTAAACCTTTGAAATAGGTTGAAAGATAATTTTATTTAATAACTGTGGTAAACATTCCTAGTTGGGAATTATAATCGTGTGGTCAGCTCTAGAACATTATGTTTAGTCTGGAAATACCCTTCGCTTCGTACAAAGGACTTCTGTATGCAATTTGATCCCCTCAGTTCTTTCTGTTATTGGGTATATTGAAGTGGGACCCATATTAGATTGCAATTACCTTTGGTGGGGATTTTATCTGTCCATGTGATCCAGAACATCAAAAATAGTAGGGTTACATAGTTCTTTTGCAAAAATTGGATTTCGGGTGAGCCCAAAACATTAAAAAGGGATTGGATGGTTGTTGAAGGGAGGTAGTAATGTAGCACACTATTGTGCTTCCATGTGGTATAGCATGACTATGCCACAAAGAGATGATGTGGCTGAACCTCATGTTACCATGTGGTATGCAAAGGTGGCGGCATGCATTTATATATATATTTCTTTCTCAATTTCCCACGTCATTTTCAAGAATCTAATTTTTGCTATTCAAAAGGCTAACTTGTATAATTGTTTTAGAGAAAATCGTGGAAGTGTCAAAAATTGCTTTGGCACGCCATTGTCATGACTCGACCTTTTAGGTAATGATGGTGCCTACTAAATCCCGCCTACAGGAAAGCCAATCCCAACCCGAAGTACCTGTACTGAATCAATAACATAGAAACACTAGAAATATACAAACAACACAAGCACAACCTATCTAGAACCTGGAAGTCATCTACATAGGGCTACTATAGACTCACGTAACATTTCTATACATACATAATAATAATAAGATATGTAAGAAGGAGAAGCTCCTACATATATACAAGCAAACTACAATGTATAAGGCTAATATCTTAATACAGAAGACTACCACAAAAATACAAGGATACTACAGAGTGTCCAGAGTTGTCGATATTCACCAAAGTATCCTAAGTCATCCACATGCGCCTAACTCAACAACCGTGAGTAGTACTTAGATCTACAACAATGGAAGATGCCGAAAAGTAAGGGAGAGTATAAAAAAAAAGCACCTAAAAGGCATCATCGACCAACTGATTAAAATACCATAAATATTAAATGTCCAACCGTAGAAAACTACATAAAGCTAGCTAATCTAAACTCAGGCCTACAGTGTGTATATCATTGACATCATTATATTCCAACTATCAGAACCAAGCAGCATATCACAAACCAATTGATATAATAACAGTTAAAACCATACCATTAGTACCATATGGGAAAGGGGTTGGGCTGTACGTGCGTGTAAGGCCCTAATATCTAGACCTGCATGCCCATTTCGTCCCCAAAAGAACAAAATGTACGCCTACACACAACTAAGGTGTTAAATGGTGCTCTAATGGAATTCACATAGTGTCATGTAACCACTACTGACTCATGGCATCCGAACCCTGATCTTGTGTTAAAAAGCAACATTTGGTCTCGCGTATCATATCGGCCTATGAAACCAGAACCTAGAGACTGCATATATAATGGTGGGATAAAATCCTCCACGAGAGAATGAATCTTCCTAATCATAACAGAGCAAGTTACCCAAGCCTGGAATGTATGATATGTTAGGTCATGAAGCCCAATCCCATAATATATGTCGTGTTAGGTCATGATACGCAATCCCATAATGTATGTCGTGTCAAGTCATGACACCTGATCCTATGGCTCTATCTATAACAACTCTAGGGAAGAATTGGCTTAAGCCTAAGCTAAGGAATAGAAAAATAGATAACCACAAGTGTCTCACCTGTCCTGAATCACACAACAGCCAATATAACAAAGGGGATAAACCATCAAGGTAATAATATTTTGACTTACTGGTAATGTAACAATCTCTCTAAACAAGATAGCATGCACAATCAGGTCATATCTATAAATCACCTAACATAGATGGCCTAATAGAGTTTGCAGAATCTCACATGTATTTCCTATAGTAGAATCATATTTCTGTCCTTAGGCAACCGGAGGTCCTGCATTACCTTCCTTAGGTCAATAGAGTCATGGTTCCTAGTTAGAAGCACAAGTAACAATACTTTCCAGAACATAATATATTTCACAGTATCAAGTAAGTTTAGCAGGTGTACAATGACTAATGACTATATATGTAAACATAGGTATCTCAAAAGCAATAAGGAATCATGTCTAATCAGAGACAAATATATCACAAGCTAGCAAGACAACATATCCATACGTTTCGGCTCAATTGGGTTAAAAAACCTAGCCTACCTGGAAGGCATTTCCTCAAACTCAAAATTATTCTACATGAGTTTTTCCCTTCCTGTCACCTTCAAATGCAACTCAACTATTGAAACATGAATAACAAGATCAGTATGGCTGATTTGGGTGTACAATCTCAAGAAATTGGGGAAATTACATTACTTGTGACTAAAATGAGGAAAAATGGGGTCCATTATTCAAAACACCGAACCAACCCTTGTAAAAATATCTCTACATCACCCTGAGACTATAGTAAGAATTTGAGCTCAAAACAAATCTCAAAACTAGGAGAAATAGCCCAAAATGAGGTTAAATTTCTTATTAGAAAATATTTCATACATATCTTCTCAGTCAAATTTTGCAACAATACAGTCAAATTAACAATATCCAAGCATATCACAGTGTTCCTATCAGAAGATAGAACAACTTAGACACAAATTTCACTTAAGTCCGTCAGAAAGGACCGAGATATCGCAACATAAAGTTTCTGATAATTTATGATATACAATCAGCTAAAAATAGCCATTTTACCTAGAAATTCCTATCAAAATAGAAGTCTAACACTCCCACAATGTTCCTTGTGAAACTCCATACAATATAGCCTTTTTAATAGTCAAAATTAGAGTTACAGATCATATTTTATGGCTTTTTAAAGATTTCCTTCCAAATAACCTTGCATCCAGGACTTTGGTAAGCTGGTTGCACCGTCTCCTCACACACCTGTGCAAATTTGGGTGCTCGAAAACAAACATAGGCCTTGGTACATGTCAGGAACACATGCCTGTGATTGCTAGGCTCCGTTGAATGCGGGCAGTTGCCACACGAACATGTAGATTTGGCCTCCATTACGTTTTACGAACAGACTTATTCCTTCCATGATGCAGAGGGTTATTTGTTTACAACTGAACATCCAACTTTAAATCTCTCCAATGGTATTCCATGATTATCCGATGTACATTTTACATGATAAATAGTTTAACCTCATCGATTTTGACATTTTAATTTCAACGGTGTGATTATAATTCCCTACAGAGCCTCTTAGGTAAAAAAAAGGGTACCCTACTTCTTTCCAGTTAATTTTAGCTAACTGAATTGATGGGGTTAAAATGCACCTGAAAGTCCCGACCTCTGAGGAAAGTTCATTTTAGGCTATGTTCAATGTTTTGAGCTGACTATGCTATCAAAATTTCATTTTGACCACGTTTACATGGGTTTCTATAAAAAATTATTTTTAACTTATTCTTGAACTATTTTTGCAACTTCTAACTTAAACTCGCACTGGGACCCCTAATTCTCAGGAAAACCACACTCCTAGCTAAAATACGTAGAAGTAACTCCTGTACTGTGGGTGTAGAAACAGGAGCTAATAGTGGTGAAATAAGGTTTGCAGGTCCCTTTGGCTTATAATCTAGCTTGGGAAAGGCTGATCTAGTTGGTTGTCTTGCAGATCTATTCCCCTAGCAAGTCTTTTGTCCCCTAGCTTATCACGAACACTACCTTGATTGCAAATGGGAGACATATCAGCTCACATGAGCTCTCCCATTGATCGTCAGGATCTGATAATTGGCATCTTCCCAGAAGGAGTAGGTTAGAGAACTTCCAAAATGCTTAGTACAAAGAAATGCATCAATAGGAACAAGATTTGAAAGTCTTTTCTATCAGATGCCTCGTAGCCTCCCCAAGATGGCGCAAACGTCTACACATTGATCCGCGAGACTCTACTAAACATTGTGCCCTAAACCCATGAGCCCAATGAACCTAGAGCTCTGATACCAAATTTGTTATAACCCAAAATTGGATCTCAACTATATAAAAACATGTAAAGCCAAAACAATCACAACATAACATTGACAATTCAAAAACCTAGAGTCATGAGTACAAAAGCATCTAAGGTAGTAGTAAGAGTAAATACAAATGTCTCAAAATGGAATTTAAAGCTGGTATGTCTGATAGAAAGTTCAAAAGAAGTGAAAATAAAAGAAGTCTCAAAGATCCATAACGACTCAAAGTCTGAGACTCGTGGCTAAGATCATGATGACTAGTTCTCTGTGATAAAATGAATCAACTACCATATCCGGGTCCTTATGCTAGATCTGTAGGGGCAGAAAAAATGTAGGGGTGAGCACACCAAAGTGTATCTAGTAGGTTCAATCGACTGGGTAAGAGAAATCGAACATGAATGTAATAATAAAGAATTCTATCACCCGTATCAAAAAGGTTAGTACATAAAACAATAAAATCTTGAATAAAGACAAATACATGAAGTGAACTAATCAAAAGATGCGATGAAATGGCGTCATAGGCCATGTATGATGTGAAATCATGACCGTCGTAGGGCCGATGTAAACATCATCGAGCCGAAGCTACAAGATAGAATTGGGGGTGTTGTGGGCCATGTACTGAAATATCTTAAGATGTCGCAAGCCTTAAGAGGAAGTGTCTTGAGGGTTGTAGGCCTCAAGCAGAGTAGATATAATATAAAATATGTGCACACTAATTCCACAATATAATTATGAAATATGTATGTCAATGGAATAATATAAGTATGAAACTATGTGCATACCAATGCAATAATTGAGTATAATATATGTGTACCAATGCAACTAGTTAATATAGCATATGTGCATACAAATACAACAATGGAGTATAAGATATGTGCATACCAATGCAAAAACACATGTATAATTTTTGAAAAAGTATACATAGTGATAATGAGATACAAGGCCATAACCTCATAAATGATGGGTCAAGTATATCGACTAACACAACAATACCATCAACAAGGCTATCATCATCAGCCTATCATCTATAATCCAACTGTCAAAGAAGTTGAACTCCACAAATCCCGAAGATAGCCGTATAAGCCTCTAATACATCAAAAATATCCTCAATTTATCCTTTAAAACCCCAAAATAGTCTCATAAGTCTCACATTATCACAATACAATCCAAAACATCTCAAGTCCCATATTATCATACTGATATCCAAAATTATCTTAATTCTCATGATTTATCTTAGGTTATCAATAGGATCATCGTTTACTAAATTTTTGATATAATCGGTATCAATTTTCCATCAAATTGTATCATACCATTGTATTGACTCATAAATTAATCGAAATCTTAAAACTATCATATGAACATGTCCAATAATTCAAATTCAGTCCCAAAAAGTTTAGCTAAACCTACCTCAATACCGGAACCACACTAGGATAATCTCTCAATCAATTCAAGCCTCCAAACAATCCTCGGTCAATCAACCACTATCAGAAATAGATACTATGCATCAAAAGGTGCATTTTGATACCCATAATGGCATAAATCAGGGTCAGGGGCAAAATGAAATTTGGAAAAAATTCAAAGTACTCAAATCTAAAAATTGACTTTGAAACATCCCCAAAATGTGCCCAAAAATATGCCTCGAAAATGCCCATAATTATAATTTCCATATATCTCAAAATTCGTGTGTGATATTAAAAATTCGACTTTATATTCTTGTTCAGGGGGATATATCGAGTGGGAAATGGGTCCAAACCCTATTTTAGAGCAACCATAGTAATATTCGTATTTCAAAGTTTACAAATTCTATTGTCCAACCACGCCCCAGGCGCGACATGCAAAGGGTACGAAGAGGAGTGACTTTTGGCCAGTTTTCTTGTTCCGGTCCAAGTCCTTTGGTTCTTGGACCTAAGTCTCCCCATATATAAAAATGCCTATACTTAGTCATTTTTAATCCCATATCATTCAAGACATTCCTTGAAACCCTCTCTAACACTTAGCCAAATATTTCACCCAAATTCAGGTGTCCCAAACTCATTTCGAATCTCAAAAAATTCATTCAAGCTTCAAGCTCTCTTTCAAATCTAAGTCAAACTTATTCATGTTGTTAAATACTATCGTGGGTCCCCTACATCAAGCCAAGTTCAAAGAAATTTTCGTTGGCTAAGTTTTGCATAAGTACCGGTAGGCGGGTCAAATTTAAAGGGGCATATCTCCTAGCAGCAATGAACTGGGTGTCTCACGACCTACCAAATTAACTCTCTTTGAATTAGCTTTCTAATGCACTGGGTTTCACCTTATTTAGATTTTAGATGAAGAATTTATTTTCATTGTCATAGAACTCATCTATACACGGGTACATACGGGGTTTGCCAAATTCCATTTCATTAATGGTGTCTTATAAATTTAGTTATTTCTATTGGTATTTTGGGGATTTCTATGCTATCTTAACACTTTCTAGAGACCTAAACCCTACTCCTAAAATTCAAATTCACTCTTCCCTATTTGAATACACTCTAAAATTCTCCTAAGAGCCTCTTTCAAACCCCAATAGGAATTCAGGGAAACTCAAGAACAAGTATGTGGGTTTCATTCATGGGTTCCTTTCACCCATGAAGCCCAACCTTCCTTTTTATGCAAAATTGCATGATTTCAAGTTGTATTTCTTGTGGGTATCTATTATTATGAAATATGAGCATAAAATATGTTGGGAGTTTGTCAAATATTGTTAATTATGCATAAATATCTATTTTGAGCTTATACTATGAGGTGATCTTTGTCTATTGAGACTATATATGGTTCAAGCTATGAAAATTTATGAACTATTGTGAAGTTTTGATATGATTTACAATTTACCCATGATGGGGTTTTACCATGATGTTAGTAGACTGATTTACATGATTTTAAGATGCATTGATTTCACAATTTCATGATTTCTACTCTTGCATTTTGCATGATTTGAACATGTCCTCATATGTGCCCATCTAGTGTATGATGAAGTGCCAAGTTAAGAATTTCTCAAGATATGTACATGTCTTACAAGTCAAGTCACTTCATGATGAACATTAACTATCAAGTATTTTATGAATTTATGAAATTATCTATAATTATGTAAGTATGAAGCTATTCAAAGGTTATACCTCTTGTGAGCCTTTTGATGTTAATGCAAGGGTAATCTTTGATGATGATTTATTCTTATGTTTTGAAGTTGGGCTCATCACTAGAGGTCAAGGATTTTTAGGAGCTACTCGTGTCATAATTCTATGTTTCTCATAAGTTATTAAAATTATGATTATTCCAATTTTTCCGTGGGATTAGGCTCAGCACCGATGGATGGAGGGTTTGCTCTTTTTCCTTAAACTATGTGCCACCATACAACTATATTATACCCTTGCAATACTAGTGGATCTATTTAGTGCAATTTCTCTTGATGATGTTTCCAAAATGATATAGGCTCCCGTAAGGAAGGTTACTTCTTCGAAATGGGACAGGCTCCCTTAAGGTGAAGTATGATTTACTTTGGCAAGTAGACCACCTTTTTACTAGTAAGGGATAATTATTAGGATTCCAAGTTGTTGCTTGGTCTTATTCTATGTCAATTGAGGCCCTTCCCACACTTATGTATTATGATCTATACAGATTGAATGATTTGCAAAGCATGCTTTACTTAAGCATTAATCATACATGTCATATTGCTATTATGCTATCTATTACTTCTCATTATGCATTTTGACTATGTTGCCTATCTGTTGTTGCCTTGCATCCTACATACTTAGTATATTTAAATGTACTAATGCATACTCTATGCCTATATGATGTTACCATGTAGGAAACGGAGCTCCACTTGATCATCATCATACTCCTCGTGGCTAGTACTATTTATTCAAGCAAGTTGGTGAGTCCTCAATTTTGAGGACATAATTATATGGATTTATGCAATGTATTGACTCTTTTTATGTTGGAAACTTATGATTATGAGGATGAGCCCAGTTGCTTGTTTTGGTCCCGCTATGTTCTATGTCTAGAGGTGTAGTTGGACAAGTTATGTATTATGCTTGAGTTTTGACTCATGTATGTTATTTAAGTACTAAACCCTTTCCCTTTGTCCCAATTTCCCTTGTTCATGTTTTCTCTTATTGTTTATTCTTGCTTTTGTGGCCAAGGATATGTGTATGATATGCTAAGAGGCTTATTTGGGATTTCTTCGGGTTCCTCATTCGTCATGTCACATCTAGGCCCTAGTTTGGGTCCTGACAGACTTCAAAATCAGTTTCTACAGAGTTCGTGGGTGAAAATCCCAATAAAATTAATTTCAAATTTATAGAGAAATCATCATTTAAAGTTTCAAAATCATAGATCAAAAATCTCCAATTTTGGACATCGAAAATCAAGAAATTTAGGACAAAATCAAGATAAAAACTATAAAAGTTAGTCAAAACAAAATTAGAAACACTTACCCAAAAGATTTCTCCAAAAAGTCTCTTCAAAAATTATTTCTCAAAGCTTAAAATATTAAAAATGGAGTAAAAATCATGATTTTACGTCTTTAAAACTAACTCAAATAAAATATACTCTGCAGTCACAAATAATTATCCACGAACATAGAGAAGAAAGCAAATTATACCTATTTGATTGTGAAAGTTTTTCTATGAACACAGAGAAGAAAATGGGGTTGCACCAAATACTTCACATCAGCAATTGCAAAATCTCAAAACAGACTCTCGAGGTCAATTTGAAACCCAAATTTCACAAACTAAAAAGGTATTCACACTGGAAATGGAGATCCAGATTCAGCCAAATAATTAGAATTTGATTCTGAGGTCTTCATGACATGTTTACCAATACAAGTCAAATAAACTAGTTTAAAACTCAAAATACCAAAATTACCCTTGATAACTCTAAAAATTATGACGAGAACATTTCTAGCAGTAGTTTCACCATTCAGAACTAGTAGAACTATCAAAAATCCAATCAAAGCTTCTGAACTCCGAATGAGGACAAAAGTCAAACTTTGTTTCCAAAAACGACAAAAATACAACTTTGGGCCTAAAAATCTCATTTTAACTTTGAATTTAGTTTTGCAATATTCTATAGTTTAGTTTTGACATTCTGAAGCTAATGGAATCAATGGATCTTCGATCTGACACTTGAAACTTAGAATGGTATAAAACTCACTTTTTCATAAACTTAAGTTTCCAAAAAGGTCAAAATTCATATTTTAAACTTTTAAAACTTAGGATTTCAATTTCAACCATTCAAATAGATCAAAATAGGCCCAAAATAACTAACGAAAGAGTTAAACAATAATTTTTATAGATAAGGCGAAAAATAACCAACAAAGTCATTATTAGGGCAGTCTTGGGTAGTGACAAACTTGATAGTAGAGCAATAGTTTCAAGTGTCTTAGTGTGTCTTAAAGCCACATTATATAGAGTTTTATTCATTGGTGTGAAGAACACCACATTTATGGATTGCACAGTCCATAGATGCTCTTTATGAGTGCCTTCATGCAGTTTCTAATCAGTGTTATGTTAGTCTTTTTCCATTCTTTTAATCCCTATACAACTTCATTTTGGTCTATTTATATGGCATTATACGATTCTAATGATCTAAGCCTTTTTTCATGCACAAACCTGAGAAAATTAGTCTTTTCTCCCTTTAAGTTTCCTCTCAACAAAGAATCTGGGTTCCAAGCTTCAAGCCTCTATTTGAAGAATTCACGTCGGGTTTGTTAGTCTAAGTATGTGGGATTTGATCAATAGGTATACCTACACCAATTTAGTCCCAATGAAAACCTAGCTTTATAGTTCATGATTTCTATAATAGCTAAGGCTTTTATGAAAAACACATGAGTTTCTCTTTCAATTCAATTCTTTCCCATGATTTGTCCATGAATATATGTTTTACATGATTTTATCTATGAATTTATAGTAAAATTATGTTCACGATTCCTTAGTATGCATATCTGATCATGCCTAAGTTACACCTCATTTTTAGAGGATAATGTGGTCATTATCAAATATAAAACCTAACCTAGATAAAGCTCGACACCACAGGGAATACGTAGACTTATGAGAATTCACAAACAAGCAATTCAAGTAATTAACCAACTCAACTTCCCAAAGGCAGGGAGGAGAGGAGGGCGGATTGAAGTAATCAATGACAAAACAAACTACACTAACTATAATGGAAGAGAATCAATAATAGAGAGCAACATGGTTATTATGTTCCCCATGATTCACCAACTCAATAACACTGGATAACCCAATTCTCGACTAGAGTATAGCATGTAGGATGGTTATTTAAGTTCACTAAGTCCTTTGGACAAAGGTGATAGAAAACTTTTATGATGTGACTTGGTCCATATCCATATTGTGCAATACTAACCATTACCTATAGCTCTAGTCAACCTCCCCTTGGCCCAGTTCAGTTGATTAGAAGAGAACATATTATCGAATCCTGTTAATCAATCTCTTTTCCTATTCATTACTACCTTGATCGGGAAAGAAACACTAAGCAAGTTCTAATGTTGGCCACCACTAGAAAACATGCAAAACGAAGAGAATTGATTAATACATGCAAATACTCATTCCATGAATTGCAAATTATCGGGTTTATTTGGTTAGATCTAAATGGTTCCTACAACCCCAAGTTGTGGATTTAATTACTCATGCTATAGGTAGATGAATGAATTATAAATTGAGAAAACCTAAATATACACTTACCTAATTAAATTGAGAATCTAGCAAATCCAAAATTTATTCAGAATCACAAGATTTGAAGATCAAATTAATTCATAAGTGTATTCTCTCAATAGTTTTCTCTAAGTGTTGCATTCTAACACAAATGACAATCAAATTAACAACACTCTATGAAAAATGACCTAAAAATACTATTTATAGTAATTATAATTAAATTCTTAATAAAATAGATAAACTGGTCGGTGGACTCCACTAAACTATTTACGACTCGTAGAGGATTGAGTCACAATTGGGGTTTCGTAACCAGCTCTTGGGATCTTGGACTTCACTTCTACAAACCATCTTTATGACTTGTAAATAGATTTACGACTCTTACTTCAGACTTATAGGCTTCGACTGCTTCAAACTATCTCTCTCTGGAAATCTTCACGAAACCTATCTATATGACTCGTAGAATGCTCTATGATTCGTATAGAGATCTCATACAGTTGATTCTCAGATATTATCCTTCACTAGAATTTGTCAGTGGACTGCCTCTATGACTCATAGAGGGTTTCATCAATCACAAAAAACTAGAAAACTCTGCAATTTTTCTCCAAAGTCATGCCAACCTGCTTTCCTGCAAAACTAAACATAAAAACACATCAAAACCATAAATGTCACATTGGGAACATATAAAATCATAAGTTTTAGGCATCAAAAGTGTTGTATTTTGGCAGTACATCAACCCCCTCCACTTAAAATTGTTGTTTGTCCTTATGCGATGACTCAATCTATAAAGACAATACCGTAACACACAAACCTCAACTCAATGGCATACATCACATACAATTCAAACTCAGATACCTACACTAGCTTCTCAAAACAAGATCAGATAGCTATTTAGCAACCTAAAGCAAACTAGTGCATGGTATAACACAACTATGAGAAGCAAGAGAATGTCAATAGTCCACAATCACTACAGAAGTCAAATGCTAGCAATACAATGCAAATCCTTTGACAGAAAGAAGTCCCATATTTGACACTCAATGATGATTTCATATTTAATCATGGGACTGTGCAAGAACACTTACTCTCACAAAAAGATATTCATGTATTATGACTAATACCATAGGCTTGCCTCTATACTCGTGACTCAGACCTTCAACTAACTGGACTAGGATCACTTTAGGACTTTTTAGGCTTGTAATTAGGCTCGGGGGCTTTGGTATGGCATTTTGGTAAATTAGTGACTAAAGGTCCTCTTTCAAAATGCACTTTTCGTCACTTTTAGCTTACCAATTCTATTCTTTTCACCTTATTCTCCTTTTTTCCTCATTCAAGCTTTCCCGTGTGTTTCATTTCATTTTTCAGCTTTTGCCTTGTTTTTACACTTCATTTTTCTTTTTACCTCATATCTACAGCATTTTTTCTTTTTCTTGCACCCAGGACATAATTTTTCTTTTTTTGTTCCTCATTCTCAACTAACCACCTTATTTTTGTGCTTTGCCCTTACATCGTCCACCCTCAAGTTAGGCTTATAGCCTGTATAAAGTATTCAATATCTCTCCTTCGAACTAGGGCCACTTTTGGTAGCCACCCTCAACTTAGGATCACGATGCTCAAGGAATGACCATGGCCAATTTTAAGGTTTCTCACCAGATAAGGCTAACCTAATTAGGTGTTCTGAAATAATTAGCATATGTAAGGCTCAAATATTTAGAACAAAGGGATAAAAAAATCATTTGTTTACTAAATAAAGAACAAAGGCATAAGTTCCTTTTCTAATCCATTTAATCTACAATCTAACCTAGAGTAATAGGGCAATTTTTGATTAGGACCAGATGCACAAATCGATCAAAATAAACTCACACTCACATGGACTTGCATAGATTGTGAATAAAAAACTCCCCAGTCATACTTCATATCTCAAATTACCCTCACTTTATCAAAATAGATATTTCCAAACAACCAAACATGCATGGTTTCCATCTAACTACTAATCAAAATATTTTTTGGTGGGTATCATTTTTCAAGACAACATAAAAACATGTTATATGTCATAAGTATTAGTATTATATGCTATACATATTAACTAAATATTTTAAACGTATTAATTCAACAGAATTAAATATCTCTAAGGAAAAAAAATACAGTCAAGAAAGGTAAGAAAACCTCAAGATCAAATATTATATACATATATATATATATATATATATACACAGGGGTAGAAAACATACCTAGGCACCTAAGAGCCAATATCGAGCTGAGTCTGGCCATCCCCCTCCTGCAGAATAGTTTCCTCAGTTGTGGTACTCTATTCGGAGGGGCCAATACCCTCAACTTCACAGCTCAACTCTCTTAAGGCATGTTGTACATCCCTCTCCTCTAACACCCTCGCAAGTACATGTCTGGCCTATGGATCCTTATTCTTGCAAGGTCTCTTCCCGAGGGAAGAATCAGTAGGCTTGTCAAAGGTAAATAAATCAAATAGCGGTAGTAGAGATGTCTTCTCTAGCAATACGATCGATGCTGCTAGTGATGTTGTTATATCAGCCTGGAGCTGCTAGATCTACGACTGCAAGGCTAATAAATTTGAAGGTCTGGCCTCAACGAATCTCTTCTATGCCCCTCCTCTGAGTTTGCAATAGCCTTCCGAACTCATGGCCTAAGCTACTAAATAAGTTGAGTCAACTATGAATCATCACGTGATAATCTCTGCACCATGGCTTGAGTAGAAATGGCGGACACATAGACTATGCCCATTGTAGAAGTTTGTGAGGTAGTCACCTCTGGTGTAGTAGCAGTAATACTGGGTCTGCTCTCCTCACCTACACCACATTGCAGGGCCTCTCTTCAGTAGTAGGAATAGCACTGGTGGTGTCAACCTCAGAACCCTCAGGTGGTGGACCCAAGGTGAACATATCTGGCGGAGGTGGAGGTTGTGCTTGCCATAGTGCTACCAGGTTCTTATCAGCCTTTATCAGGCTAGGGTCCAAAGTATATTGGGCTTCAACTAACAGGTCTAGATGGTGGAAAATCTCCACCCTGGACTCGACATAGAGTCTGTAGATCAAAACTGGAAATGACATGGAGGTAGCCCTTTTTACTGCTGACTCATGTATTTGTTTGGTGATGAGTCAGGCCCAATCTATGTCATAGTAATCAAAGATGTTGGCAACTAAAATCGCATGCTCTGGCATGAGTGTATTATTTGCCAATATCGGCTATATACGTGATCTAACAATGGCCTACCAGAACTTTATGAGAAAACTGAGTGAAGCCTTAACTATAGGCTTACTGTGGGTGGTAAACCAAGCAGGCTTCGCACCTTGCTTTGTAATATGACTGGCCACCTATCTCAGTAGTGTGTTTTATGCTCCAGATCCTTTCATATTCAATGACTTCTTGGACTTTCCCAATTAGCAAACAAACTTCGTTGTTGATCTGGGGGCATGGTACTCGGCACCAAAAATCATATGGCAAATGGTCTTCTCAGATATGTTGACCCACCAACCTCTCACTCGTATCTCTGTCAACCTAGATGGGATGTTCCTTCCCCTTGTGAAGACTACGTTGAATGATGGCCACATAGGATGCATAAACTCCCATAACAAAATCAAGGAGTACCTACCAAGAGACTGTGTCAGCCACATAAGCCCACAATATATCATAGTGTCTTGTAGGCTTAGGACATGGTTGAGTCAATCATCTATGACCCTAGGCTCCTCATATATAGAATGGGTCAGGTAGTCCCGTTCCTTTGTATGCATGCCCTCTAAGAATATCTCCTTCATACCCTCGACACACCACCAGCTTGCATGGGCATCCGCTGATGATGATAAAGATGGTGTGACTGAGGACTCGACATTTGCTCCTTTCTCAGAGCCCTCCTCAGAACTAGGATCCTCCCTAGAAGGAGCGATCTAGGGCATACTACTCCAACTCTCATCACTACCTTCCTCTTTAGACTTGGAAGGACTATCAACCTGATCCTGAGGCTGCCTAGCTCTAGCAGCAGCCCTAGTCTGTGGTTGAGGTGCCTCCGGGTTAGGCTGGGCATCAAATATCTCCATTGACCCATTCAGTTAAAGGGTTTGCTCAGTATATGAAGGCTCAACATCTGAAGGCTCATCCCTAAACTTTCTCCTAAAGGCCTCTATCTTTGAGCAATTTTCTTTTGGGGCCATAGTACTTGAAATATAGATATATAAATACACCATAATCTGCCCCAAGAATCAAGAAATAAAATGCAACAAGTAATTTAAATCAGTTGCAAAAGGGTTCTACGAAAGCTCCTTTATGAGTTATAGTCAGAACTATAAGTCATATAGTGCTCTCGTAGACCAGTGCTTCAGAATAATATTGGTCACTGGAAGAGTCTACGCGACCTAGGTACGACTCGTAAAGTCGTTTACGAGTCTTAAACTAGTCGTATAAAGTTTCAGAGAGTAATTAAAATTAAAGCAGGGATCTACTAGACCTATTAATGAGTCATAAAGTGATCTATGACTCATAGAAGATCTCATCTAATGAATAATTAGAATATAAAATTTTTGGAATTTCTCGCGAAGGCAATTACGACTGATAGATTGCTCTACGGGTCGTAAAAAACACTCATGAACCAAAAATCTCAGGTTCTAAGTCCATCACACAAGCCCCAAAGAATATTTCAAACACTAGTTCAACTAGCATTAAAGCAATAACACACACACCCACATGCTTAGCACACAACAACTATTACCCACAATAATTTTCAAAATATAATCACCCTATCGAAAAATGAATAAGCATCAATTTCCCAACAACTTGGACCATCTCAATTTGAGTGAAACAATATCATGATCCTATGTTATCAATAACCAATTTGCAATCATAAACTATTCAATATCATTAAATAAAAAATGGTAGATGATCCTATAGGCACAACAATTATCAATGCCAAAGCCAAATATAACCAATTTTTGAAATTAAAAGCAATTCAATCAAGGGCAACCCTAATTTCACCTTTACCATTGTAATTTAACAAGAATTTCATGCTTAAACCCCTAACTCATCAAAATCATCACATTAAACAATTAAGAATAAGAAAAATTTTGATATTAAAATTTAACCAAGAAACTTACCAAGAATAGTGATGAACTTGAAGAACAGAGAGAAGGGGAATGAACACAAAACCCTATGTGTTGTCGGAAACCACTCTAGAAAATGGAATCATGGTGGTCGGAATTTGCAAAGGGGAGGGCTAGCTTGGTTTCACCAGTCAATTAGGTTGAAAGAGGGGTCAAAATAATTTGACCCTCTTTTATACCTTTACTCGGTCAGCTGTTAAAATTATTGGGCTTAGGATTATGAGACCCTGATTACGAGTTGTAGATAGGTCTACGGCTCATAAGTCATGGTTTCTAGAATTCTCAACACTTGGCACAATTTTAGAGACTTACCTGAGATCTACAAACCCCGGTCACTACTCGTAGATTGATCTATGAGTTATTAAGTTGTCATGTGAATTGGAGTGCACAATTATCCTGCTCATTGAAAGTCTCTACAACATGGGGTTACTAGTCGTAAAGTGCAATATAACTCATAAGCCCAGTCATAGAAACTAAACCTGATGCTTTTGTCAACAATTTCGCTAACTTAGTCCTATACCTACATACTCTTCATGAAATACACAATTACTTAAAATGCAACCATCTCATTGTCAAGAATAACAATCAAAACTCAAAAAACAAATAACTATGAATCCAAAAACTAAAAAATAACCATATAACTATGCATTTATATTAAAAATCTTGCGTTTCCTCCCAAGTAGCGCCTAATTTATTATTGCAGTATGACTTAAATAAATTGGTTACTAGACTTCACCAATTGCACAAGCCTCACTTTTGAGCTCATCAGGATGCTTCATGGACTGATGGATGTCGACTGATAGATGTCGAAGACAACTTCTTCATCATTTAATCTAAACTTGAGTTGACCAGTTTCCATATCTATAAGAGCTCATCCAGTGGCTAGGAATGGTCTACCTAAGATGATTGGGATGTCAAAGTCAACTTCAAAATCTAGGATCACAAAATTTGTAGGGAATATGAATATTTCAGCCCTCACCAACACATTATAGAATATACCCATAGGCTTCTTCACCATTTTATCCGCCATCAACAACTGCATGTTAGTTGGAGTAGGGGCACCCAAACCAAGCTTCTTATAGATCGCAAGAGGCATCAAGTTGATACTAAGACCCAAATTATATAGTGCCCTTTCGTAGTCTACATCACCTATAGTGCAAGGTATGGTGAAAGCACCTGGATTTTTGTACTTCTGAGTTATGGACTTCGTAGTAATAACACTACAATGTTCAAGTTGTTGACAAAGCTCCTAAATCACAGTGCACTTGTTGGTAATCAAATCCTTCATATACTTGGCATAGCCTAGCATTTCCTCCAATGCTTCAATAAGAGGGATGTTGATGGATAATTGTTTAAGCATAGAGAGAAAGTGTTTGAACTTGCCTTCTTCCTCCCACTTTTTGAGTCTTTGAGGGAGAGGAAGAGGCCTTTGGATGGGTTTATACTTTTGTATCTCTTTAGCTGCCTCACTCACCCAATCCTTGACATGATCATCTCCTTCAACCATTATCCTTATATACAACTATCTTTTGGCTTGCTCTGAACCAATACTCATAGCATATGAACCCTTTATGGAAGTTTTATCACATTGTCCCCATGCACGATTCATCTTGACCATTAGCTCTATACGCTCCACAATCCTTGCAAATGGTTGCTCTAGAAATATATCTCCCATAATAGTGTCAGAATAAGCCTGACTATTTTCATCAAGGGTACAGTAGAAGATCTCTACCAAGGCATCATCAACTATCTTGTGGTCAATGATGCTACTCAAAGACTTAGTAAACTGCTTCTAAGTAGTACTTATCGATTAACTAGGAAGTTTCTAAAAGTTGTTGATCTGGTCCTCTAATTTTAGCTTCTTGGATCTAGGAAAGTACCTATCCAAAAAGGTCTTCTGCAAATCTATCCAACTAGTGATTGAACTCTGTGGAAGCTCAAATAGCTATAGTGCAACATTGCCCATAAGACACAATGGGAAGACACGAAGTCCCACAACCTCCATAGATAGATTTGGTGTTCCTATTACACTCTTCCAAATAAATACAATATCGTGCAAGTGGCTATATGGATCCTCTAATGGTAAGCCTGCAAATTGCCCATGTTTCTGTAACATCTGAAGTAACTCACTAGAGATTGTGAGCTTTTTGCTTGCCGATAGTGGTGGCAACACAACAGCTCCTTCACATCCATAGCCATAGGATTCAACCTATACTAATTTCACTGGTAAGCATTGTCATTGAAATCCCAAGGTTGTGGAATATTCTCCAAAGGAGGTGGGTTTTCATTCCTATCAACATCATTATTGTTCTGATTCGAACTTGCATCCGCGTTATTGGTATTTTCTTAGGCCATTCATCTTGTAATTCTTTGGATCTTTGGATCAAATGGAGTTAACAGATTCACTTGAATTCTAGTGTTGGGCATACACCACTAGTATACCCTGCAAAGAAACAAAAATAATAAAAAACAAAAGTAAAATACAAGAGAACTAAGGATTAACACTCGAATTACAATTACTAGTGAATTCAACTAAGTCTAGTAGTATTCCTCATCAATGGCACCATAATCATTGATCATGCCAAGTTACACCTATATTTTAGAGGGTAATGAGGTCATTGTCAAATATAAAATCTAATTTAGGTTAGGGTCAAACCCACAGGAAATACGTAGACTCATAAGATTTCACAAACAAACAATTCAAGAAATTAACCAACTCAATTCCCCAAAAGGGGGAGTTTTGTAGTATTCAATGAGAAAACAAACTATACTAATTATAATAGAAGAAACACAATAACAGAGAGTAACTTCGATATTTTGTTCCCCATGATTCACCAACTCAAAAACACTAGATAACCTAATTCTCAACTAGAGTATAGCAATGAAGATGGTAATTTAAGTTTACCAAACCTTTTGGTCAAAGGTGACAGGTGAATTTCTCTATGTGACTTGACCCATCTCCATAGTGTGCAATATTAACCATTACCTATAGTCCCAATTAACCTCCCCTTGGCCCAGTTTAGTTGATTAGACAAGAAGACATCATTGAATCTTGTTATCAATCTCTTTTTCTATTCATTATTACCTTGATCAGGAAAATAACTCTAGGCAAGTTCTAATGCTGGCCACCAATAGAAAACATGTAAAATGAAGAGAATTGATTAATACATGCAAATACCCATTCCAACAATTCCAAATTACCCGGGTTTATTTGGTTAGATCTTCATGGTTCCCACAATCCCAAGTTGTGAATTTAGCTACTTATGTTAGGGTAATATGAAGAAATTATGAATTGATAAAACATAATTAAACACCTATCCAATTGAATTGAGAATCATGAAAATCCAAAATGTATTGAGAATCACAAGATTTGAAGATCAAATTAATTCACGAGTATACTCTCTCAAAGTTTTCTCTAAGTATTGTATTTTAACCCTAATTAAAGTGAAATTGATGGCTCTCTGTGAAAAATGACCAAATATACTATTTATAGTAATTACAATGAGGTCCCTAATAAAATTGAAAAATTAGTTGGCGGACTATACGAAGCCTATTTATGAGTCGTAGAGGCTTTTATGAGTCCTAATCGAGGTCTCGTAATCAGCTCTTGGGATCTTAGACTTCATTTCTATGAACTGTCTTTATGACTTGTAAACAAATTTATGACTTTTTCTTCATACTCGTAGGCTTCAACTGCTTCAAATTATCCTTCTTTAGAAATCTTCACGAAACCTATCTATACGACTCGTAGAATGCTCTACGACTTGTATAGAGATCTCATATAGTTGATCCTTAGATATCATGATTCACTAGAAGTTAAAACGAAACTACTTCTATGACTCGTAGAATGCTCTATGACTCTTAGGGGGTCTCATAAAACAGCATAAACTAGAAAATTCTACAATTTTGCTCCAAAGACATGCTAACCTACTTTCTTGTAAAATTAAACACAAAAACACATAAAAATCATAAATGTCACATTGAGAACATACAAAATCCTAAGTTTTAGGTATCAAAAGTGTTGTATTTTGATAGCACGCCAATATCTATTCATGTCTTAAAATTATTCATATGTTAAATTATCAACTTTATGATTTAGAATACTTTAAGATAGAGTATTTCTAGAAATTATCACTTTTCAGGATTTATGAGCTACTCAATATTATTAGAATAATTAATTTTTTAGTCTAATTACATGTGTTTCCATCAATAGCTATACTTTGAGAAATGTGGATTTAGGGATGAAGGACTTTGATCATCATTCATGAACATTTAAAAGGAATTTCTAAGTCTAATAACTCTATATCATCATTGTATTTAAGGGGTTTCTCATCAGTTAAGGCTGGATCCTTAATCTTTACAGACATTAGCTTAGTGGATCTTTATTAGCATAGATCAACCTTTGTACCATGGTAAAGTAATTTGGTCTTTTCAGATAGGAATTATACATCAAAATGCATATAGTAACTCACACAATTATATGTTAATTTTAGTATCTTCTATGGTCAATCTTTTTCGTTATTACTTGAATAAGTACTTAGTTATTTTAGCATAAGTCAGTTTTCATATATTTACTTGATTACTGTATCAGATTATGGTTACAGTCCAACATGTTCATTTATCACTCTTGCTTTGCGTATTCTACATACTTAGTAAATTTCAAGTACCGATCATATACATTCAGCCTATATTGTTTATGATATAGATTTTGATCTTTAATATCTCACCCACGGTTAAGGTGCTTCTGATCAGAAACAGTGTTATTTAGTGAGTCCTCATATTTCTAGGATTATTCCTTTATGTCTCTTTTTAGTAATTTAATTTAGTTCCAAAAAGTTGGAGTTCGCTAGGGGATTTTACTAGCAATTGATTCTTAGAAAATGCTTTTCAGACAGTCAATATAGATTCAGCATATGTGTACTCAAATATCTATCTATTGATGTTTGTACTATTTCAATTTAGTTTTGCATTCAGTTATTTCCTATTTCTATTTCACATTAAACTTATTGTCATGTTAGATGATGAGGTTAGCTTGGAGTCACTTGTGGCTAAGAATTATGTAGCGGCTTGGGTGAAATCTTGGATTCTCGAGCATGCACATTTATTTTATGAATAGGAGGCTAAAAAACCTTTTAGAAAATTCTTCACTTCTTTTATACTATCAGTTGTGCAATAGAGTGCAACTCTACATAATCTGCTTCTAATTGTGCTCTACATATTTATAGCATCATGTCTTCTAGAGGAGGCAATATAAGAAGGAAAAGAAATAAGGGCAAGCCAACACAACCAACTAAAGTATACCTATTACATGGCCAAGTGTAACATGTTGAGTTTAGGACTCGAAAACTATAATTTATGGCCCACATCAACCCAAATGTAGACAGAGTCGTAGCAATAGTTTACGACTTCACATAGATGAACCCTTCATAGTTTCATCATTCGGAAGTGGATGCATATTCACAAGAGTTAATTAAGGGCATTCAGAAGATTACTAAGATCATATGTGTCATGCCAATTGAGTGTGATGATTTAGCCGTCAATTGAAGGGAGTGGATCAAATTTGTATAAGAAAAAGAGAGATAACAAGGGTGAGGAGGAAGGCACAATTGACTAGGACAAGTTTGAGACTATTTTTCTAGATAGGTTCTTTCCACTGGAGTTAACAGAATCAAGGTCTAAAAGCAATGAACTTGGAATTAAGGGAATCAAGGTATAAGGGAATAAACATGCCAGTTATGGAACACTCTTTGAAGTTTCCTCAACTTTAAATTATGCTCTATCTATAGTAGCCAAATTTAGGTCCTGGATGAGTAAGTTTATTTTTGGTGTGTCTTACTCATTGATGAAGGAATGAGATAATACATGAGTAAGTTTATTTCTAGTCTGCCTCTTGATAGCTCATGCCTAAAGGTGAAAAATGGTTAGATTGGATCAGATTTGGATGGATTAAATATGGATTGAGCCAAAATAGATTTGATCACAATCCATCCACATAAAATATGGGTAAATATGGTTTGGGTAAAATGATTTCAACCCACTTTATTCTCCTAAAGCAAAAAAAATATTAAATCAAAGTTAGATTATTAATGCTCAACTCCTATCACCCTAACTCCACTCCAAAATAATTATTTTTAAAATTTTTATAATTTTTTAAAAATATTTTTCTACATTCATATCCTATCCCCCACACACTCCCGCCACACCCCTACCCCACCTCACCCGCACCTCTATCATTTCGGAGTATGAGTGTGTGACATGTTATAATTGATCCTATTGATAGTATAGATAATAGGTCTGTCATTTTGGTAGAGATGGTTCTACTTAGTCAGATATTTATTCGAATATTTGGAATGCAAAATAGATTAAGAAATATTTGAACTATGATTCACACTTAATATTAAGACCTCGTATTCGGGATCCAAAAAATTATCAAACAAAGAATTTTTATTTAATTTTCTATCAATCTTGGATGGAGTCAAAGATTAACTATTTTTTGGCTTTGGAGTATGATGGAATAAAGCAAAATAGCTCTTTAAACTGTCTGCGCTTCTTTCATTTTTGAAGTAGCAGTTAGTCATTGCAACTTTCGACGCTCCTCATGGGTCATCTGGAAACAGCCGCTTTATGTTTTTAAACATAGGGGTTAGGTTGTGTACAACCGACCTTCCCTCACCTCGCAATGATCGGGAGCCTTTCGGGGCACTAGGGTATATTGATGATGATGAGAGAATTTTTATTTAAAAATCGCAAGATTCTTTTTTTAGTTTTTAAATTCGAAAATATTTATTAAAAAATTCGACCCTATCACCATTTTAAAAATTCACCCCCAAACCCCACCAAACCCCCTATCCCCAAATATTTTTTAAAACAAAATAAAAAAAAAAGATAGTTAAATTTTTTCACCACTTCACCCCTCACTTTCACCCTACCCCCACTAGACCCTCACCTACCCACCCACTCCCCCAAAAAGATTTTTAAATAAAGATAAAAAAATTTTAAAAAATATATATTTAATTAATTCACCAGCCCACACCCCCACTTCCACCCTACCCGCCTCCTCCCCACTTCACCGCCAACCCCCA